>JAHTMQ010000340.1:0-188390 GCA_019327925.1 Leucocoprinus sp. KB1807203 | reverse complement strand
TTGTGAGCAACGGATGCACGGGTCAAGAAATATAATATTATATCAATTATCTATGGTACTTGATGAACTGAGTAGTGTAATTTGGAGTATGATGTGACCTATTGGGGTCTATGCTACCCGTCCTTTCCCTCGCATTCTTTGTGTTGGGTCAAGTATTACCTTTCTCAAACGGATACTTTTTGGAGTAACCTCTACCATCTCATCATCACCCATATAGCTCAGACATTCTTCCAGCGTCATGACACGAGGAGAGCCCAAAACTATCTTCTCATCCGCTGCAGCCGCTCGAATGTTTGTGAGTTGTTTCTTCAGGCAGGGATTAAGATAGAGATCCTGGGCTTTTCCAGCTTCCCCAATGACCATCCCCGGATAAACTATAAAAGTCAGGTGTCAGAGTACGGCAGCTAGAAACATCCAAAATCCTGACCCTGAGTCCCCGGATGGATGAACAAAGTCCCTCGAGCCTGTAGAGGGGCCATAGCGTATGCAGAACTAACACCGTTAATCATGGAAATAAGACTTCCTCTCCGCCCGGTATCTACTTCACCTTTGAAGGGTTCATACCCTTTGAAGATATGATTCAACGTGCCTTGACCGTGAACATCATTCTTAAACTCTCCAGCTAGATATCCAATCAGTCCACGAGAAGGGATTTCCATGACGATTTTGACCCAGCCTTCGCCTTCTCCATGCGATCCGGAGTCGTACGAAATCATTGCACCCTTGCGCATCGTCAGTTTCTGCACCACAGTTCCAGCAACATCCTCCTTGACCATGATAGTACACTCCTCGATAGGTTCTAGCATGCCTGATTTCCCTGGTCTGTCAGATGCTTCTGGGTTGGGTATCATGACAGCTTTGGGAGATCCAACAGTTAACTCAAAGCCTTCGCGTCTCAGAGTCTCTAGAAGAACTCCTAGATGCAGAACACCTCGTCCTCTAACTTCAACAGATTCAGCTGTGGGGCCGGGAAGGACTCTGAGTGCCACATTTGTCTGAGCTTCTTTTAATGTACGCTCGCGGATCAGCTGCGAGGTGAGCCTATTGCCTTCTTTTCCGGCCAAAGGAGAGTCATTGGGGTAGATGTATACTGAAATTGTTGGGGGATCAATTGGGGTAGTCTGTAAAAATGTGAATTTTGGTTCCACTGAGTTGAATAGAACATTCACGCACTGGCAGAGGTCGAGGACCCGCATCACCCCATCCATCTGGATGCACCAATGTCACATTTACGCCGCCGTCCTTAATCCCAGCAATACTCACAATCTCACCAGCACCAGCAACCTCCTTCTCTTCCCTCTCCAGGCCCTTCCTCCTCAAGATCCGCTTCACTTTTCCTTCACCAACTTTGTTTCCTTTTGGATCAATCGCCCACAAGGTATCTCCAATACTGAGTTTTCCACTCTGTATCCGTCCAAGATAGAGAACACCGAGATATGGGTCGGTCTCTATCTGAATTGTTAGCATAGAAAATGGACCTGTGGTCTTCAAGTGAGTTGGCGCAGGGACGTGTGACAGGATGAGGTTGAAGAGAGGTTCCATGCTTGGCTCCGGAGAGGCAGAAGCGACGCTATCAGAAGCCCAACCTTGTTTTGCGGAGGAATAAAGGAGGGGATATTCAGCTTGCTCATCTGTTGCCCCAAGCGTAGCGAAAAGGTCAAACAAATCACTTTCAACTTGAGCAACCCTCGAGGTCGGCCTATCAACCTTGTTCACGACCACCAGCGGACTAAAGACCTCTGTTCAGCAGTTTATACTAATTTGAGGACGAGTAAACCGCACCGCAGACCCATTTTTAGGGCTTTACTCAATACAAAGCGGGTCTGAGTCATTGGTCCCTCAGTCGCGTCTACAACCAATGCAACACTGTCCACCATGCTCAGTATTCGTTCGACTTCACCTCCAAAATCGGCGTGTCCTGGGGTATCCACGATATTAATAAGGTTGCCCTGGTAGTTGATACTCGTGCATTTAGAGAGTATGGTAATTCCGCGCTCGCGCTCCAGGTCGTTGGAGTCCATTACTCGAGTAATGAAACCATTCTGAATACCTGCGTCCGCCACAGACGAAGCAGAATTAGGAGATTGAAGAATCTGCTCGGCAACAGAGAGCTGTTTCACAGTCCCGGACTGACGGAGAAGCTGATCGACCAGAGATGTTTTTCCATGGTCAACTGAACGAACTTAAACCTCGATTGGAAACATAAAAGCGCGTGACGTACCATGAGCAATGACTGCAACATTCCGTATCCTTTGAGGCTCTGTTAACGACGCATACGGGCGCGAGGGTTCGACTTTTGGATTGGAAGATTGTAGGCTCCGCCGCCAACCTCGATGGAACGCGAACCTAAGCATTTCAAGCCAAATGTTTTCAAGTTCCCGAATTATCCCTCGGGTGATTGCCGGTCGAAAAATTCCGCTATGATCTGAAAACATGTCATGATGTCAGCCGGGCGTTTCCGACAATGATTCCGTTTCATAATCGTTCAACTGATTCCATTTGATCAAACCGGCTTATCCACGGAAATATGACTATTCCTCGACATGTATTCGAGCAGATGAGGCTCTCATACCGCCTCTAAATGGCACGTTACATAAAGGCCAATCTGGTCAGTATTCGAGAGCCACAAGAATCACTCAGCCACAATTCTTGCGACCGTCCATACTTAACCATCTTCAGGCAGAGTTGGTGTTCTTGGTGGTGCACTAGAGTTGTGTTCTTTGATTTATCCCATGGAATGACTTGCTGACATGTCTTGAAGTTACACGGGAGCTCCTTATTTTTCTGCCATTTCTGCCCTTCGATTCGTACGCGCGCTGCATAATTCGGCGCCTCGTCAGGACTTATTCTCAAAATTTGAATAGGGTGTAGATCTATCTCATGTGATCTGTTCACCAACAGCGGCTGGGCCAATCAAATCATATTCTCCAGACCTAATTGTCCACCCTATTCTCCGCGAGGATGCGTCAGTATCACTTGCCTCCTACCCATACACTATCTTGTCTTTCTGACTACATCTAAGGCCCAGTGATTCAGTAGTATCTGAATTAGAGTCCCTTCTTTGCCGCCTTCATGTTCTCGTAGTGGGTCCTGGACTTGGACGTGAAGACTACATGCAGAACTATGCTCGAACAGCAGTTCACATTGCCCGCCAGCGTGGCATGTTCATTGTCCTCGATGCCGATGGGCTTTACTTGGTTGGAAAGGACAGGTCGCTCATTCAAGGCTATCGTCGTGCGGTTATCACACCCAACGTTGTCGAATTCGGACGCCTTGCAGAGCAGGTTGGCATAAGCCCAGAAACTCCGCATGATAAGAAGGCACAAATATTATCAAGGTTGCTTGGCGGCGTGACGGTGCTCCAGAAAGGAGCTCAGGATGTTATTGTTGCAGATACAGAAGGAACAGAGGCAGACCTTGAGGCAAGCCAGCTGCAAGGAGCTAACCCTGAAAAAGAGAAGTTCAGTGAGATTATCAAAGTTGATACGCCGGGCGGTTCCAAGAGATGTGGTGGTCAGGGTGACGTTTTAAGCGGGTCTGTTGGGGCCTTTCTTGCTTGGGGTCGGTGTTACGAACAAGGAGTGTTTGGGTGAGGTATTGTTCACTAGCCTCCGATGACTCTGCTAAACTACGACGTCCTAGCGATCAAAGCATCCCTGCATCCAGGATACCGCTGCTCAGTGCTGTAGGTGGAAGCATTGTCACACGAACTGCCAGTCGCCATGCTTTTCAGAAAACAGGGAGGAGTATGGTAACTCAGGATATGCTAGTCGAACTAGGTCAGGCTTTTGCAGACATATTTGGGCGGAACGAACAGTCTGGCGGAAAGTTGTAGTTTTCTCTTAGGTGTCACTTAGGTGTCTGTGCAATCATGATTTCACATTCAATTCTGCAGTTATTCGGTTTTGATATCAAGGTCTATTGGATATACTGTCCGGACAATGCCTTTGGCACATCACTTTCACTGCACAAATTCCGTCAGTCACAGTACTCGGATGAAGATGGCTAGAAAAAACTGACAGTGATCACGGTGGGCTCGCTAACACCGAGAAATTGACGGAGCCTACTGATCTCCAGAGCGACCTCAATCAATCCCTTCAGACCCTCAGCAGCACTCTTGCTAAGCTCGCTTGCTGATGCATTTGGACCCAGGTACCTTTCAACGTACATGCGCACAGTAGCTCCTTGACTACCGGTGCCACTCAACCTGAACACAACCCGGGAGCCATCACTGAAAGTAATTACCTGTCCTTGGTTCTTGGAAACCGAATGATCGATAGGATCCTTGTATTCGAAGTTGTATAAGCCCGACACCGTAAATTTGGTAGCGGTAGAAACCGATATATGGGTGGTATCGTTGAGCGAGCCGGTCTCAAGAGCTTTATTGAGATTGGCAACAAGTGCATTTGCTCCTTCAGAGGAAACCTCTTCATAATCGTATCGGCTAAAGAATGAGCGACCATAGGTAGCATAGAACTCATTCAATAATTCATTTATGCCAATAAGCTCGCTTGGGAGAGTCTGCGTTGGCAGCAGCAAGTATGTTGAGCCAGGCTGTAGCAAATAGTAGATAAGACAAGATAAAGGATTGATCTCAGAACGCTTACCGACAATCGCCCAGAGACCATCCTTCTCACGAATGTGATCTGATCCAGTGCCGAAGGACTCCTCACCGCAGATGGAAAGTCTTCCGGCGTCCATGAGGTTACCGAAGAATTTCCAGCCTATTGTAATTATTACCACGCGAGTTTCGTATCCATTGAGGAATTCTCTCACCAGTAGGAACCTCAAAATATTCCAATCCCTTCTTTTTCGCGACAAAGTCAATAGCCTTACTTGTGGGCATACTGCGAGCCAATCCCTTGATACCATCCTTCTTGAAGTAAGGGATGACATCAGCCCAGTGTGCAATGATCGCCACCGAATCTGAAGGCGTTACGAATGCACCTTTGCCATAGATCATATTTCGGTCTCCGTCTCCATCGCTGGCAGCCCCAAACTGAATATTATTCTTTTCAACCGCCTCTACAAGGGTATGGGCATATGTCAAGTTCGGGTCGGGGTGTCCACCGCCAAAGTCAGGAAGGGGTACACAATTCTGAACAGAGTCTTCGCCGAGACCGAGGGTATCAACGATGATGGCACGTGCATAAGGACCCGTTACACCATGGAGACCGTCAAAGAGGACCTTGAAATCACTCTTGTGCTGGTGCAAGAAGGATTTAATTAGAGGAAAATCGAATATTTCCTTCATAAGGGTAAGATAATCAGCCACAGAGTCAATGATTTGGACGGTGGAGGGATCCATATGTCGTCTCAGTAATCTTTCCGAGATCGACCTATGGCAAAGCGATAAGCAAGTTCGTCAGATCATGGAAAGAACTGACAGGAGATGCTTCTATTATTTTATAGCTGGAGATATTCCTAGACTTCTCGAATATTTTATTTGTCACGTTCTCTGGTGCAGGACCACCATTGGAAACATTATATTTGATGCCAAAATCATTATCCGGGCCCCCTGGGTTGTGGCTGGCGGTCAACAGGATGCCACCAGTAGCTTTGTATTTGCGAATTATGTTGGAGGCAGCCGGAGTGGACAGAATGCCGTCCTTGCCAATGATAAACTTGGACACGCCATTAGCAGCGCCAATCTTGAGAATGACTTGAACTGCGTCTGGAGAAAAGTATCGACCATCTCCACCAAGGACGATAGTGGAGCCCTTGGCGTCAATAGAGTCGAAGATGGCCTGCACAAAGTTTTCTGTATAGTGCTACGTGAACTCCTTGAGAATTCCATTCAGAGATATATCTTCCGGTGATATTACCTCCTGTTGAAAGATCTTGACCCTGCGCCCACAATAAGTACGTTTTTATGATCAAGGCGATCATCATAAGCACACCGTTTTCTGAGGCCAGAGGTCCCGGGCTTTTGACCCTCATAGGGTTTTGTATGGATCTCCTTAACAGGATAAGACATGAAGACCAGGAAAGAGAAGGATCGGAGAGACCTACAGCTGCAGGGTGTGCCTATCTATGTGCCGATCTTGGAATGATGTATCAGGCGCCCATCATGTGATCGTCGCGAGATAATATACCACTAGATTATAACCATTATAACATTTAAGTAGTCAACTATTGACTGCACTCGAGCTACCACAAGACTGATCCCAAGTCGAATGTAGCTATAGTTATGTAACCACTACTGACTCTGTAGGGTCTCATCCCACTTTTGCTTAATCACACATGAATGTCATCCGCTTATCACCAGCTCGTTCAAATATCTTCATATAGTACACGAGAGTAGATGAAAGGCGTCACAGTCATATATTTTACGTTGCGTTTTCACGATACAGTTCAATAGGCCAAACCAAGGTGTTTTTGTATAACGATGTGGCTGAGGATCGGAACATCACCGTTTTGGGCATGTGCAGTCAGAGCCATCAATGATGCCGAACAGATGCGTACATTGGGTTATTTGAGAACTCCATGGTCCAGCAAATTCACCTCCTGGTCCTAATTCATGGGATGTGGGGTGACCCTGCCAATTTGGCGGCATTAAGTTGCGCCATCAAGAACAAACATGCCGAACCCAATAGGGACGGAGAAGGGCTTGATGTTCTATTGACACAAAACAACAGAAACAAAGCCACATATGACGGAATCGACTGGGGAGGGGAACGGACTGCTGACGAAGTACATGCCGAAACGCCATACCAATCCCCATTTGCGCTGACGTGGACCTATCATTCTGCTAGGTTTGTGATCGAGTAGAAGAACTCGCAAGGGAGGACAAAGTGGTAGTCAAGCTATCTGTTACTGGCTATAGCCTGGGGGGCTTGGTTGCACGGTACATGCTGGGGTAAAGCAAACCTATCTACACACAACATTCCAATGTTTTCTGATTACCTTGATAGTATTCTCGAGCACCGAAAGTTCTTTGCAAAAATTGAGCCTGTCAACTTTATCACTATAGCCACGCCACACCTTGGATTGCTCAGATATCCGTCCATTATTTCCTCGTTATTCAATACATTCGGACCTAAACTCTTATCCAAGACCGGAGAACAATTCTACTGCCAAGATCAGTGGTCAAACACAGGGCGCCCATTAATTGATGTCATGGCAGATCCCAGTGAGCTTTTTCTTGTCAAAGAATGTTCTTCCTATTGACATTTTTAACAGGCGAGATCTTCTTCAAGACGCTCTCACGCTTTAAGCATCTCCGACTTTATGCCAACGCGTAAGTCTCGCTTCTTATCCTATCCATTGAGTCTATCCGACTGGTGAAATTAGCATCAACGACCTCACGGTACCCTACTGTACATCTGCAATAGAAGTCGAGGACATTTTCGTTGAATACATCAAGAACGGAATCAACATGTGCGTAATCGATGGATGTATTGCAAATATTCGGACTAATGGGGACCTAGAGAGATGAAAGAGGATTATGAATATGTGATCCAAAAGTTTGCATTACCAGATACTCTGCCGTCAGAGCCACTCTTATTCTCTCGCGAGTGGTTTAGTAGAATCAGACCTCTACCCCTCCTGCCTCCTGCCGCCCAGTTTCGCTTCCCTTTCAATCTTGTGGGTTTTTGTTACTTGACAGCTGACCACTGATCTTAACCATTCGTCAGATGGTTTATGGCATGCTTCCCTTTCTAATAATTCCCATACTCTCTTACGTGATATACCGCTTCTCTGCCGACTCAAAGGCTTCTAAGGAACGGATCAAGCAATTCGAATCCGAGGAATCCTACCAACAAAGGCTCGCTACTGTTTTCCAAAAGCTGGAACGTGAACTTGAAAGCGCAGCCGTACAAACTGTCGACAGTCCGGAAGGCGCATCGTATCCTATCAGCAAATCTAATCTGCATCCATTGGTAACACCTGCACAGAAAAGGATGGCGGAGTGGTTGAATCAACTTCCATTTCAGAAGCATTTGGCTTTCTTTCCTGGGGTCCGAAATTCACATGGTATGATCATCTGCAGAGATTCCCGCCGCTTTGAACAGCACAAGCGTGGGGAAAGTGTTGTACGACATTGGGCTGATCATCTTGTGTTTTGACATGTCATGGATATCATTTTTTGTCCTGTTTACATTGGCTTATCTAGAGGAGTCTTTACCGCCTGTAACAATGTAGCTTACACATCTATATCTTAACCAGGACGTCCTGGAGTTGAAATAATTTCATGACTCAATCACTCTGGAAGTCATACACCACATGATCATGATTGCCTCCAGCCCGCTCGAGGAATGAGGACAAGAATGACTTGGTGATCAAAGTTTGTCTTAAATCATTCACAAGTATCTCTTGGATAGATAGCTTTTATTGCGGACGCTGCCCTGGTATTGGAGTTGCAAGAAAGGCTAATGACCGAGGAAACATTAGGCGACAAGTACCAGTAAGCAGGAGAAATTAGAAGATCCAGAATGGTAACATTCAAACAGAGCAGTAACTGGATAGATCAACTAGGATAGGTTATATGATATATATGCATTGAGTGTTCGTGGAGAAGTAGGAGTAAGACCCCAACAATCGCAAGATTTTGAATCCTCAATCATGAGAATATGAAGAGGAATGAGATAGCGACCGACAATTGGATCGAGACGCATTGATGCCCCGCCTGTGGGGGACGGTTGCTGTGACAAAGACAAAGTCCTTCGCGTAAATGGACTCCCTATCCTGTTTCCTGGAACGTGTCAGCATCTTCCAAAGGTTGACGATGCGACGCTCGAAAGGTTTTGAATGAGGTGTATGGTGGCTGGAAGTATAGACTGTCCTGTAATAATCATTGTTAAAGACAGGCGTGTAGTTCCCACGAGGGTCTCACTTTTCAGTAGCATCGTCATTGACAAGAGGGAAAGCCCATGAAAAGGAGGGATCACGAGAGACTGGGGGCATGCTAAGACGGGAACTAAGCGCGAAGGGGAGGGAAGAAATCAAGGGCAGGATGTGAGCTGAGTCACCAAGTGCGAAGACTACTTTATTATAAGTGTCCCTTGGAAGAAAACTTACAGCGGGAAACCAGTACCGCCACGACTGAGTAGGAATAAAGATAGACTAGACATGTCAATAATAGAAAAGAATAGAAAGAGCAATGCAAGGCTAGTCGGACTGGTGGATCAAGAGTTTTAAGGTGGCAGGTAAGGGTGGCCGATCCAGATCTGCTCAGGGATCCAATTGCTCTTGATAAAAGGGAGTCCAGCGGCGAGCACTGACACTTAGTATTCACGCCTGCGGCAACTAGCTCTCAAAACGTTGTCTCTCATGCCGACAAATTGTATGGAACCTTTGTTTGACCTTTGTTCTTGTCTTGATCAGGACAATAAACAACCGAGTCCAATTACCTTGTGCCATTTCCGGAAAAGGCCTTTCCTTTTCAGCCTTGCATACAGAAGGTTTGAGATACATCTACGTGCCTGACGGACCGTTTCCTAGTAGCATATGCATTAACAGGAAGACAATGCCATGAGTCTAGACAATGCAATTGGGTCAGAAGTTATGCGTAATTGGCGTCGTGATAGTCCATCCTGCATACACGCCGCACTCAATCGTCGGAGATTGTCTCCAACGTCATGGTCCATTTTGCAACTTTGTCGTGAGCAGAAACCTAGGAGCATCGTTAGCGCTAATGATGACTTCGGTAGAGAACAAGGCCAATTATACCTTGCTTGGTTGAAAATTGAGAACTTGCAATCCCTCAAGGGAGGTCGCTCGGGACAACGCAACATAAGCTTGACCTACGGAACTTGACCTGATAAGAACTTGAATACAGACGAGGCCACTCTCAACGCACCTTTCTCGAACACTCGGCTGAGGTCAACCTTGACACGATCCAAGGTCTGGCCTTGTGATTTGTGGATACTCATTGCCCATGCAAGAATGAGTGGAAACTTCGTGGTAGCTCATCGGTCAGATATAACCTAAGCAACGAAAGCACGAAAGAATCACCTGGGTCCTGCTAACCTGAGTTTCTCCACTTGGAAGCTCAACCTTCCATCTTTCTGGGGTAACCAATACATTTCTCCTTTCCCCATTTGCTAGGGAAAATTCTACCTCAGGATAGCGGACGCTGTTGCTGGATTTCTTGGATATTGCGCCCGTGGCTCCAATTCCATTGGCAAGGTCGTATCCCGTTTCTGTGGTATAACTAGTAGGATCAATGAATCGCTTTACGCGACCCATTGTTCCATTGACCAATTGCTCATCCACATTTTTTATGAGCATCACTTGCGCACCAACACGTAGGCGGAGCTCTCTCGGCGCCATAAAGTTGGAAAGCATCTTAGTACGTTGGTCTGGGTCCGTTATTGTACCGCCATCTGATGATAGGAATTTGAGTTCTTCGGTCAACAATCGCTGCATCCTTTGTCCATTAGACTTATCAACATCTTCGCGGCGGGGAAAGCTAAGCACATGTCAGTTGTAGGATTGGTTTAACTTCTGAAACATACAGCTCAGTTGGACCCAGCCCGTCCTCATAAACAATGTCTCTAGAGAGGCTCTTGAATTTGGCGATTGATTTTGCACTCAATCGCCCAAAGCGTATCTCATTTAGCATACCAACAAATTCTGTTCAGATGCATATTATTAGGTTTCCTCAAATCTCGCGTTACAACGGCCATACCTTGGTCTTTTTGTCGAAATACCTTTGTGAGGTTGAATGTCCTCTTGATCGCCGAGTTCCAGGCCTCGGCCTCGAATGCGAATTTCATTTGGGCCCCAACCTTATTTACAGGAGGAAGCTGAAAGAAGTCGCCAGTAACGATGAGCTATACATTTAGGTTTCCAATTAGAAGCAGTCAGTCAGATTGAAATGCCTTAGCTCACTTGGATACCTCCAAAAGGCTCAGAGGGCTTCTTCCGTATGGTACGTCCAATCATAGCCAGCTTATCAAATAACTCTCCATCCACCATGGATACTAAGGAAGTGTAAAACCTATCAATCAAGGGAACTATAGCAAGGCAAACCTTCATCAATGATCAGAATTTTTGTCTTTAACCATCGCATTAAGGCTTTCTTGTTCTTTTTGACTCTATCCACCAGCTTCTCGGCAGATTCAACGCCTAAGCCGATTCCGGCAAATGAATGTATCGTGATGCCACCGATATTGCATGCAGCAATACCTAGTTAGTGCTGTGAGCCTTTGATACCAAGGGCTGAAGTTGGGAACTGACCCGTAGATGCAGTAATTGCTACTGCATCGGGGTTCTTTGAGTGAGACTTCTTCAAGGTTAAAATAATTTCTTTCAAAAGCACAGATTTTCCGGTACCTAGAATCCAATCATGATCGTGTGCAGCACCGACAGACGAGCACCTTGGGACGAACCAGCACTACCAGTATAAAAAACACTATGTCCGTCGCGCACGAGCTTCAATATATGCGTCTGCTCCTGACTCAGGAACAGTTTTGCCATTTGATTGGATTTTGACGTCGACGAAACGCTTGGACTTGGATTAGGGCCGGAGACCCCGGGTCTACAATGAGCCAAAGGTTGCGGCACAGAAGGTTGCGGCACAGAAGGTTGAGGTCGAGTAGGAGCAGGACACTTCGGAGCCAAGGCCTCTTTGATAGCCAGTATTCGTTTTCTTCTTTTCTCAGCCTCCTCTGGTGTAAGTTTCGGTTTCTTAGGTGTAGATACCCAGTCTTCAATAAGCTGAGAGGATGAGGATGCTGGAGCTATAGTCGCGTCAGACCAGTTCCGTTTGAGACTGCTGAGGCCAGATTGGGCTTGGGACATGATGGAGGATTCAATTCAATGGTCATACCAAACTATGATGATTGGCAATCATGGGAAAGACACGCACTGTTATTGCACACGTGATGCGCGTAGATTCGGCATGTGACTTCTGATTGTTTTAAGCAATTAAACAAAATAACGGTAAGGACCCCGGTAAAGGCTATTGGCCTTATCTTTCAGACCTCATATTGCATCTCAATTGATAGAACTTGACGTCCCTCCACAACATTACAATGTGTTTCTACATATACAGCTATGATAGGAAATGTTTGAAATTCAACACCAGATCAAATGGCTACAACAGCGAATACATTCTATCAACCCACATGTATTCCTGCTGTCCCTATAATACCACGAGTAATTACTTGTGTCATAATCATGGACCCAACTCATATAGTCGTGGAAGCAGAAATGCAATGGCAGGTAGACAGTGAGAAGAGGAGACCAGTATCCTGGCATTTACTCACGCATTTCCTGTCTCTGAACCCAAAAAGGGAAACCATTCAAAAGCTGTATAGAATATATGATCGACTAAATTAAATAAATTATGTGGAGTGGTGTGGAATGATTATACCAAACAGCAGGATCGAAAAGCAAAGGGATAAATACCGGATGCCCTAGAGGTATGCCCGCCCGCTACGACGACCCATCTGCAAAAAATTAGCTCTCCCACATCAAAACTGGTCCTGCTACGTACCTCGATAACTTTCCACCCTCCCGTAAGTTCATTATCGAGCTCCTCTTCCACCCGAGTTATGGCAGCAACATAAACACACTGTTCAACCTTGTTGTCAGCCCCAACATTGATCTCGCGCGTCTTGGCATTTCGGAATATCAAAACTTCCTGAGTCACGAAGGTAACCAAAAATACAGGCACATTATTATCAAGAATTTTGGCGTCGGAAATCTGAAATGCTCTCAGCAAACAAGACAGTCCAGAATTTTTGCACTCACGTCAACTTGACGAATGTCAAGTACTTTACTGTCACTTACTAATCCTTGACGAAGATAATGTTCCATCGTTGCCCAGAGCACGTTATATGTCTACGAAGAAATGAGAGTAAAACCTTGTGACCTTGAAAGTTTACACACTGCTTCGCCACACCAAGCTTTGAGAGCCTCCTGGTCGGCCGAAAGGTACGCATCGACAACTTCGGGCACGATGTACTCCCGCAGCTCCCGCTCGAAACTCTCATGATTAAAAGCCGGGTCAAGCATCTTCATCAATCTCTGTACCTGAGCAGTTTCATTTTCATCAAACCATGAACCGATAGTCTGTGTCACAGATCGCATTGATGATACAACAGGATTTTCTGACTCATCGTAAGCTTGGCGCATTGAGACGAAGCTTCGTATGATGGGATTTGAATCCTTGAGACGATTCCATGCTTCTTGTCGTGGAGACTCCTTATGCAAAACAAGTGACTGTCCAGCCCTATCCCGATAAAAAATAAATTGAGAGAATATTTGAGAAAAACATACTCTGGATCTTCTTTTACGCGTCCACGTCCGATACCTTGCTCTTTGCCAGCCTTAGCCAAACGTTTTTGTCTTCGTAGTCGGCGAGCTTCTTTCTCCTCGAAACCTGCATGTTTGGCACTTCCAGAGTCGTCAAGGGCATCCACGAGAGTCTCTGCCAACGTTTTGTAAGCAGCAGTATTTCGGATAGGTTCCGTTGTTTTGTCAATGGTGGCTGAGACGGCATTGGTTGCGCGTGCAATCTATGTGAGGCCATATTTCCCGATATAGCATACGGCGATAGGATTCAGGGATGTCGACGTACTGCACGCATGACTTCGCTCTCCTCCATAGACTTTAGAGCCTCCCCAACGGCATCACCAACTTTGACACCGGTTTTTCTGAGTTCCTCGGCCGCAGCACGCAAACGAGGATTTTCTTTGATACTCGAGGTCAGCTGATTTGAAGAGGATGAGGAGTCTGTACAATCAAGGGTATGGCGCAACACATACCCGGGCACGCTCGTACGCGGCACGCGCCCTTTTCATAGCCTCAGAGTCCTGGATTTTATCGACGTCACCCTGCAGCTGTTTGACATTGTCCTGAAGCGCCCTGTCCTTCTTCAACTCCTCCTTCAAAACGTCAACAAAAGTCTGAAACGGTGACTTTGTGGGCTCATTCTGTCGCCGCGACGACGAGTGGAAGCCGGTAAGTTGAAGCGGAGAACCGGTTATCCGAAATGGAGGAGGAAATTTGAAGTGTGTAGCGAGTGAACGCGCACGGACTGCATTGCGGAAGGCAAGGGCCTGGAGATTTCGAGGCAACATACTGGTGTTTTGCAGACTTTTTGACTTGGCCGTCTGTGATTTTTAGATCACGTGCCTTAGTTTTGCATTCGGATGACTAAGATGTAAATCCAGGCTAGGAACAACGCGAGTCTCATGGATCATCAATTGCCACTGACAGTCATGTCAGTCGAAAGGCAGGTACGCGACCACGATTATTCAACGTGCATATATAATTTGTTCAATGCTCTCAGCCAACGGGAATCATGCTCAAGGACTTCCAAATTCACACTTGTCACCAGGTAGTCAGCCACCCTGTTTCCGATAATTGCCATCCATTGATTTTTTACCCAAAGACAGTCCAACTTTCCCTCCAGCGAAATGCATCCCTTCCCATTTCTAAGCTGCCGATCGAAATCCTTTCGCGGATCTTCACCTTGGTTCGAGCATCGTACAAATGGCCTCGATCTTCTTGCTGGATATGGATTTCCCACGTTTGCGCCTATTGGAGACTTGTAGCTCTGTCTGACTCAATTTTATGGTCGGATATCGATATCTCTCGAAAAGGACTGGCAGAAGCAATGTTTCTCAGGTCTAGAATGGTCCCACTTAGTGTCCATGGTCAACTTTCTGAAGGATGCTCTCTTGAAATGGTTCGGCTCATTTCTCATAACTTGCATCGAATACGCTACCTGAGCATTTCATCTGGATTCATGCGTTTTAATCGATCAAAAGGTTTCCTGTTCCCTGGGCTTTCTGGCGCGGCGCCTTTACTTGAAGAAGCTTATCTCAATTTTGGCTGTAACAAAGCCAGCCCTTGTCTTTTTACCCTTCAAGACTCGTTCAAGCTTTCGCCACACTTGCGGACGCTCGAGTTGAGTAACGCTTATATTATCTGGGGGCCGCATTGTTTTCTTTATTGCACCCTGACCTTGACGACCCTTGCGCTCAGTCGTGTCAATTCACCACCGCTGGATGAACTTTTGAGTGTCTTTCGAAGTCTCTCTGGTCTTCGCTCTGTATCACTCCTTGACTGCCTGCCTTCTGGTAGCACCACGGATAGTTTGCCTCAGTTTCCACCTGTTACATTGAAATACCTGGAGGTGTTGAAAATTTCTGGACCTGCAATGGACTGTGCAGCCATCTTATTCCATTTGCAACATCCGGCAAGCACAGACGTATTCATCAAAGGCAAGGCATCCATTGATGATTCACTGATCAATCGAGAATACTTCTCTCTCATCGCCAAACATTTTCACCTCGAACTCACTGACCCACTAGGAACAGTGCGAACGGCTGGCTTTTTGTGGGAATGGGAGGATACGTTTAAAGACTATCTGGAAATTACTGTGAGCGATCAACACCGCCAATTGTTTCGGGCTCGTCTCCAGGTCGTATACTCTCCAGAGACTCTCCATCACGGGGATTCCATACTTCGACAGGCGTTCTGTACTTTTTTCGACACATTCAATGTCTTTCAATTGACCACTATCGAGTTTTTCGGTATATGGTCTCATCTACCTTCATCCGTCCTACACGCTTGTTGTGGGACTTTACCCAACCTGACAGTGATCAAGGCAGACTCAAGACATTCACTGGATACAATTTGGAGCGCACTAGGCAACACCTCACCGTCGTCACACACCCTCCATAGATGGAATCAACAAAACATCACTCATAGTTTTCCAGCTTTGACAACACTTGTCATCTATCAGGGAAGCCTTATATACAGAGATATCGAAAAATTGATTCGAATGGTGAAGTCTCGTCATGAGTGCGGTGCGCCTATCGTGGATCTGAAATGTAACTGGTTCAGGAGCCGACACGTTCCCAAGTTGCAGGAATACATATCCAATCCGATTCTACTTAGTGAACAGTCCTTGGACCAGGATGATTACGGATGCTGTGGGTCCGTGGTTGTATCATAATCTGATTTAGAATGATGACCTGGTCATGTAATCATGCAATTGAACACTTTTTTCTTGATGTATTTCGTTTCTCATATGTCATAATGTCCTTCTCGTTCTCTAGAGGGAGAATCAATTAATATGCAGTAAGTAGGGATACATAGCAATAAAACAAACATAGAAAATGTATCATCAGCTATCTATGAACAAGAAACCAGGGGATAACAAAGGGGAGAATGGCGAAACAGTTACTAGTGGCGAGGTTCTCTACAAGGTGGGCTCTCCCCCTCACGAAATGCAGCCCATGCACCTTCAGTTGCAACAGCTATCCGCTCCTTCAAGCTACCAAAACTATCAAGAGCGGGTCGGACATCGAGCGAGAACACGGGTGAGCCATCCGGGTCCGGTGGGGCAGTGTAGTAATCAATCACATAACGAACTTCCTCGCCCGTTTTTGGTCGTCGAACGACCCAGTCATGGCGATCAAATGGTGGTTCACTTCTGAAAATGAAAAATCAGTGTTGAAAAAGTCGTAGAGTGATTGCTTACGAGAAGCGAGAGGGGAAAACCCAACCGGCTAACATATGGAGCCTAGCCTTCGGTGAAAACTCACCAGGTCGACCCTTTAGCCTTGTTAGTTGCAAATCATTTCCACTGTATGTAAAGAGCAATGGTGAGAAACCAATAAACGAAAAGCATACAAGGGCCAGCAACATACTCATACTGACGTTTCTCCCACTTCTGCACCTCTCGCCACGCTTCTTCGTTCAAGAAATTATGTATGTCAACCATGACTTCTATATGCTCCTCCGGTGTCTCCCAGCCTTTCCGCACAAGGGCATTGTAGAATTGTTGTGGTGAAGGGTATTCCCACTTGTCCGAACTATCCCTTGGTATCGACGATTGAACACGTTCAGTCGACAAATGCATGATCTGTCCATGTTGTCGGGCATTTTCGAGATCAGGCATTTGGTTCAAAGGATTTGTTTTTCCGTGGTCGATGGGACACCGAGCGGGCGTCGAAGTTTTGTTATATTCCACAGCGCTCAGCTGTTCACTCTGTATCTGAGAATGGTCCACTGGGCATTTAGCTGGGGAGGGAGCAGCGAGCGAGGGCGCATTCTGAGAAGTAGGAGTAGATGTTGCTTGACCCATGTTTTAGTAAGTTTTCGGCGGGAAGGCGGTAGTGTACACTTTTGCCCAGTCACGGTATGCTATCGTCACGTGTTATTATGATCCGGAGGCTATCCCGATGACCTTCCTCCGTGGCCCAGGCATTGACTTCATTCCTAGGCATCACTGACAGTGATATCGCCCCGAGTATAAAGTACCTGTTAATTACAACAAGTGCTGAGTGATTGAAAAAATTTCCCATGACTTCTGTAGCTTCTTTCATCAGACTTGTCCCATCACACACCCATGTCAGGAAATGTCGCACGGTCAATTCTGACGATGACGAGTCGTTATTGAAACAACATGAGAATGCTCAACGAAGCCGAGAGAACAGCCCGGCAATGTAACATGTAACCAAACGTCTTATTGCAGAACGAGTTGAATTGCGAAGGATCAGACCGTGCTCTGGACCAGTGTTCTTTTGATGTATTAGTGGCACTGAGCGTCGGGAACTCGAGGTACCGTGCTGTCACTCGGGTAATGAATAGGACCGAGACCACGGTACACTCCCTTGTGTGTAAGACACTTGTGATAGGAGCAGGTTCTGAAAGGCGGCGCTTCCCGTCATTAGGTTGCATCAACGGCAAGGGCATTTGGCAGATGCCGCTTGGCCCCTGCACCACACACCGCACAAGCCTGTAGGTTCTCGGATGATTTGATATGTCTAGTCCTCACGGAACACGGAAGACTTGGCAGCACAGTAATTCAAAATCGTTACTTGTCATGGCCCAAGCTCCAAGAAGGCAGCCCAGACACACCCATTACTGAGTCCTTACTGCTGCATCTTTCCTTACGCATGACGGCAACAAGTCACCGCAGCGCCGTGACGGGCGTGTGACTATTCATGCATAGAACGTGATGTCATCAGCTCAATAACCAATGGACTCACGTCCAACTGTAATCACCGTTTGAGATCCTCTGTTCTATGGAACCTGTCACCCTTAGCTTGTGCCTGAAGGAAGTAGTGTATGCTCCACGGTCGTTCCACGGTTGCGTGCAGATTGGTAAATGTCTCTATAGAACATCTGGTGCAAAGTACCATCTGCCCCAGAATTTTAAACGACTAGACAAAAGTATCAGTTCAGTCACTAATTCGGTCGGTGATCGGTAAGCGCTTGCCTCCATCTGACGGATGATACGGCTGGCGGCTATAAATTTGCCCGCATGTCTCGCTCCAAACCATTCTACGTTTTGTTTGGCATATGGCGATCAATCATACCCTGGCAAATAGTTTTCGCGATCATTACCATTCTCGTATGTCTGCCTCAGAAAGTCTGGACGTACCCCTGACCACTTCCCTTGAGCTTGATTCTCCCTTGAGTGAGTCCGGATATAAACTTGAGGGCTTGGTGTCCCAAGTTTGGACGCAGGAAGGGTTGGTTATTCAAATGGTTTTTGAAGCGGAGACATCAGATGGCCCGTTGCAAGGGGTGAAATCGTTGTCAGGTTCAGACACGGAGCGCGAAGATTCGACCGAAAAAAATTAAATCCAGAGAGTTTGGAGCCCTTAAAAGAATATTCAGGAACATAGTCTGGTAGTCCGGGGTAAACTTCAACTTTCAAATTTGCCAGGTTGTGAGTAGTGTGAACTGGGGTCGATTAGGTGGGCATTCCGGACGCAACTCCGAGGGACGCGTAAAGACTGAATATCGGAGACAACGACCATCGTAATGTGGATGGAAATATGCCATGTGGCAATTGCCGATGAAACACATGGTCTGTCCTTTGATCCGACGCCTATAAAAGTTGCTCACACCCATATTCAGTCCCCGCTTCCCCGCTCTTCTTTCTCCACAGTCCGTTGTAAACGACAAAATGCCTTCCGGTCCCACCTATGGAGGAAGAGGTATCAATGCACAAGCAAGCAAGGTAGACGCCATTTTGTCCTCGTTCAAACACGTCTCTTATTGTTTCTAAGAGCCAGTGGGCGGGTATCTTCATGACTGGTGGGCCTTCCTTTTTGTCTCTCTTTACAATCTGGCACTCATGACCGCTCAGCATTTAGTGCCTTCGGTGGGATTCTTTTCGGTTATGATACTGGTGTCATCAGTGGCATCAAAGAAATTCAACCTTGGTTGGAAATCTTTGGCGGACGGCATGCCGATGGCAGCCTTTTCCTTTCCTCCAGTGATGACTCTCTTGTCACCTCTATTCTTTCTGCCGGCACCTTCTTCGGCGCCCTTCTGGGTGCCCCTGTTGGTGATTACATCGGTCGCAAATGGGTATGTTTTGTAGTGAACCAAACTTAATGCAGACAACTGAAGGCGCATATAGGGCGTGGTTCTCGCAAACCTCGTTTTCTGTGTTGGTGTTGCTATGCAATGTGGCGCCAAAGGTATCCCTCTCTTCGTAAGTTGACAGTCATCTAGCAGTCTCATCGACTGATCGCTGGAATTACTGTACAGGCTGTTGGCCGTGTCTTCGCCGGCCTCGGAGTCGGTCTTGTCTCATGCTTAATCCCATTGTACCAGTCAGAATGGTGAGAGAAAGTTTTTGTTACTGTGCTCTGTTTTGATGGCGTTAATTGTGACGCTGCTTTCAGTGCACCCAAGTGGATCCGTGGTGCTATCGTATCGCTCTATCAATGGGCCGTTACTATTGGCCTGCTTCTCGCATCTGTCATCAACTATGGGACCAGGAATAGAGCTGGAAATTCCTCGTGGCAGATTCCCATCGCTGTCCAGTTTATCTGGGCATTTATTCTTACCTGTGGAATGATTTTACTTCCCGAGGTCAGAAATCCCTTATTCCCGTCTCTTACATTTAAACTGTCTCCTGGGATAGTCTCCTCGTTGGCTTATCAAGCGCGGTCGTGATGCCGATGCCGCACAGTCACTTGCTCGTATCACTGGTCATGAAGACAGTTCCCCAGCAGTCCAACTTGAGCTGCAGGAAATTCGGTCCAACCTTGAAGCTGAGAAAGCTCTCGGTTCATCCACCTATCTTGACTGTTTCAAATTCACCCACAATAAGATGTGTCTCCGCACACTCACTGGCATCTTCATCCAAGCATGGCAACAACTCACAGGCAGTAAGTACTAAAGTCAAACTTGAACTAGAGCCGACAATAAGCGACTTATCTTCTAGTCAACTTTATTTTCTATTATGGAACAACGTTCTTCCAAAACTCGGGCATCAAGAACAGCTTCCTTATCAGTGTCGCGACAAATATTGTCAATGTTTTCATGACTCTTCCTGGCATTTGGGGCGTAGAACGCTTTGGTCGCCGCAACCTCCTCCTTTTCGGTGCTGTTGGCATGTGTATCTGCGAGTTCATTGTTGCTATTGTTGGTGTAACTATATCGGTGGATAATCTTGCGGGCCAGCGTGTTTTAATCGCTTTCGTTTGCATTTATATTGTGAGTGAATTGACTACTGTGAATTCACATGACCTAACATGTTTACAGGCACTCTTCGCCTCCACTTGGGGACCTATCTGTTGGGTTGTCTCTGGTGAAATTTTCCCTCTCGAAATTCGTGCCAAAGCTATGTCCCTCTCGGTGGCAAGTAACTGGCTGTGGAATTTCGGAATCGGTTATGCCAGTGAGCAATGCTGTCTAATTCATTAGGAAACGTCTGTTGACCTGATTAACTAGCGCCTTTTCTTGTCAATGATCAGCCCGGTTCTGCTGCTCTTGGGGTGAAGGTGTTCTTCATCTGGGGTTCAACCTGCTTCTGCTGTGCTGTCTTCACTTGGTTCTGTGTTCCTGAGGTCTGTTTTCCATGCCACATAAATTTTATATCTCCTCAGACTCAATGTTTTCTCAGACCAAAGGACTCTCTTTGGAGCAAATTGACGATATGTATCAGGAAATCTACCCTTGGCAGTCCAAGAGCTGGCGTAGCCGTAATGTTGATACCATCACCGATGAGAAGGGAAGCTCGCATGAAGAAAATCTGGGAGAGAAGGCCTAAAAATTCTTTGTTATGGGTATGCACATAGCATATGGGGAATCATGAACTGCATAGTCTGATTATACCTATCTCATTTGCTGATTGTATAGTATATAGCTCTGTCTTTTTCTAGCCATCACCTATGTTGATCACCGGTTTCTAATCTCAACTTCGTACCGTAGCGCACTTCCTAAGAATCCAGCTAACTGGATCTGCTGTAGTCAGCTGCGAGTGGTTCGCCTCATTACGTCTCGATAATAACGTTGATAATATGAGGACATGTCATTGATTGATGCAGACAGCTCTAGGGCATTGTCCGGTGAACTTACAGGACACTGATATAGCTTGACATGAATCTTCTGTGCATACAGCCATGTGTGTACTACACTCGAATCACCCTTCCAAATTCTGAAAAATGTTGACGTAGATTTGATGTGATAGTTCGGCAACATTTTTCCAATCTTGTGTGATGGAACTCATTCAAAGGGTGCATGCATCGTTCATGCAGTATCTCAGCACTACTAACGCATACTTGGTTTTTTCTACGAATCTACCTTTACTGCTCGCCCCTATCAAAAAAACCAAGACTTGGTCTTCAATTGGGATGCTTGTGTCAGATCAATGAAAGAAGAAAAAGTGAAACGGGTGAAACACAATTGAAAATGATTTCAATAACGGAGCTCTGGAAAAAGAAGGAGTGCATCTGGTGTGTTGATGCAAGTACACATGCGTCGACCAAATCACCGCGGGTTTGTATGAAACAGAGTATTTCCATTTTAGGTGATCTACCTTTTGATCGAAAGAAAAATGACGAAAATGGAAGATAAAACATGACCTCAAAATAGAATTTCGGGTTCTTCCTGTGTCTTCAGTGCACATTTGTCTCGGTAGCTTCCCCCTCCGAACTCTACTAAAGGATGGTTGGCTGTGGGTCCACTATATTTTAAACACCGAGAATAGTGTTTCTCTGTTGTACTTACACCCTCTTTCTGACTGATTCCTTAAGTAGCTCATAGCAGTTTAGTAGACTGTGTCTAAGCACTGCTACACAAATTGTCAATTTTTTGTTTCTTAAAACTGCTGTGAGACAGTGATTAATGACAGCTTATTTAAGGTATTGTGATATAGTATATGTTCGTTATTCTTTCCTAATGACGAAATTTTAACTCCAAGGATCAGTGATGGATAAGTAACCAAATAAGTGATCAAATAATGATCGATTAGATTAGTTTGTGATCAGGAAATAGAGAACACATTGGTGACTATCTGTTCTGAAAATAGACACTTGACCTCATCGACCAGAATAAGAATTTTCCAACAAGTGAGGAAGGAAGATCTCCAGATACATACCGAATTGAACTACCAATCATTTCTTTCTTTTCCCACCGATGAGATACATCCTTAAACGCGAACATCTCAAAGCTGTTGTGATGAAGATGTAGTTCTTGTGTCAATTTTCGCTCCGTACTGATCGAAGACTGATACTTCTGCAACATGAGACACACTCACACAAGACCAGTCAAACCGAAGAACCATGCGTTTGTCTCGATAAGCATTTGTTTGATTTCATCAAGTTCCAGCACTGCATCTGCACCTTGTTGTTTGGCAGCTTCATTAAAACAAGCAATCATCAAGGCAAAGACTTTGAAGAATGGCATGGGCTGGAAAGTGATTCCAAAAAGAGCATGCATCGTTTGATTCATTTCCACAGAATGTAATCGAAGATAACTCGTTCGGGAAGATTATGGGTTCGTAGAAGCTTTCAGTTCCAGTTCCGTCGTGCTCATTGCGGATAGGTGGATATCTGTCAACACAGTCTAGACTCAGGCATAATTTATTTATACTCACGTTCTTTCATCACTGGTGCGAGGCTAGCATAGGGCAGCTTAGTGTTGTCAGAGACCGGCACTAGCATTACATTTCCCCAGGAATTGATGTTAGATGCATGTCTCCCAGATTTGAAAATTGCTACCTTATGCCAAAGCGATGGTGGCGTGTGTTGCTTCACCATTTTCATCACAGACAGCCCAGTCTTGTGACAACGGTTTCAAGTTTCCATTCCCTAGAGATCAGACAATAATAATAAACAGAGTGTCCAACCTGGTTCACTTACAGTTGGAAACCTCCGGCCCGCATCGGTATAGTTGTCTGTAATGAAATATCCCCAAGTGGGTCTTCATCAAAGCGAGACGTCAACTCAACAGTGACTATGATTCTTACCTAAATTGATTAGCACCGGGCCCAAGCTATTAATGGCCACATTGTACAGCCTCGGGGATTTCACCGTGAGGTGGGGTACACTGCATTAAACACAAGATCAAACACAAATACATGTGAGGAATTCGTCATCCTCCTCGGGTTTCGGACAGTTGGTGACATCACTGAAAGACAGATCCGCATCATTATCTCCTACAATACACAAACTTGGATACTGAGGACATTAACAAGGGTCTGCGCTACCTCTGCATTAAGGGTGGCAGAATAAGCGCAGATCCTGATACTATGATGGGTTTTGACAGATTTCTGAGTAGATAAATGGAGTGAGCTACACATACATGGCATGACTAACAGCAGATAGACCATATCCTTCTCAAAAACCGGTTCACATCACTGCTTCGGGATCCAATCATCTTACAACTAAGAACATGCGGCGGCGGCATAACGAGCCAAATTCTGATCTCTCATGCTCTGACTTACATGACTGTCTTGAAACAATGAGTTCGAGAAGCCTGGGTATGGTATGATCTCATGGAACACTTTCTTGAAGGAAATCTCAATCGGTTATAAGGATTGATGATATGCACATGGTCCTGCGCTAGATGCTCATATTTTTCAAGCTCCCTTCCTCTTGTAAGTATTGATACAACAAGATCAGCATTCCGGATATATTTCTTCAGTTGGTGATATTCTCCAAGATAATCTTAATACCCCACGCACCAGGATCCGGGATCTGTTCTCGTTTCAGCTTGTCACTTTCGATGTACGCACTTCTGCCGGCTTTGGCCTCCAAGTTTTTTGTTTCTTCGGCCGCTTGACTAGCAGCACTGACTGCGTCTCGAAGGTTTTGACCATCGCCCAACGAAAGGGTTCGAATGAAAGCAGACAAAGGATCAACAAGAGTACGCGATGGGGGTCGTGCGCGCGTGTAGGTATACAAATTGTCCAATGTCAATTTCAGCGCCAACGCCCATGTTTTGGCAACAACCGTGTTGCCAGATACAGCTTGGAGATTGCGCGATAGGCCTGAAAAGAATATCCTGTAAAATAGGAGAGTTTGAGGACTCACAGGACTCATGAGTTCCAGGACGTACGAATATAGTGCGCCGCTAGTGCCACCCATAGCTTCTTCGCAAATTTGAGAAATCACGAACACAGAGCCGGCGATGTCGTCCCCCCTGATTATGCTTTCATCTATCTTCTTTAAAATGGCTACGTATAGATTGTATTAATTTTGACACGACCACAAGCTAGGCCGCGTACCTTCGGCGCCTGCCTATGGATCAATGGTCTCGGATGATTATACCGAAGCCTGATCGCCAACCAATCGTCTTACCTTGAGCGTAAGTCCGCAATCTCCATCGCCAGAAATCAGATCCATTTGTGTTATTTCGGGTTCAGCAGTGATCAGTGCTTTTGCTGCTTGTCGGAGGCTCTTGACAAATGCATCGGGATCTCCAGCCTTCAAGATTCGAGGTTCATTCTGCTGTTCGGTAAATGTAACGTTCTCGAATACTTGAGAATCCATGGCAGCAGGTGGTGCCGTGGAGAACCATTTCCAACCAGGAACATCTGGTTGATCGTCCAAAAGGGAAAGAATCTGAGTGGCACATGAGGTCAAAGCTTCACTTTCACTTGGGAGTAATAAAAGCGTGAGAGAAAAGCCAGGCATGTTCAGACTGCTCTGCAAACCAGGTGGGTCAGTACACATGTCAGGACGTTGGCTATCAAATAGCATACCATGAAACTACCTGAAAGAATACGGCGAACGTTGAAACTACGGGTATCAAGGATGCTGCAGGTTTCAGCAACCACAGCCCCCAATTCCAGTTCACTCAGACCGCCGAGGTTGTTAACAAGTAGGACAACATCATCCTTCCCCTTGAAGGGAACGAAGGAACGCTCAGGGTCTGAAGTTGATGTCATCATATCAATGAGCTTAGGGATAAGCTCTGACAAGGGCGGAATAAAAGATTCCATGTTGTGGCCACCTTCGTTATGGATCCCCATTCCGATTTCGACTTCGGAGACATCTAAATTAGATTGTAAGGCGGCGGTTCCAGGAATCTAAATAAGACGTGAGAGGTTGGAACAAGTTGACCCAGTTTCAGCTTACATGGACATGACCCAAGCTCGCCCCAATGGTAACAATATTTTGAGAAACCCACTCCGCCAATTGATGAACTTCACTCAGAGAACCGCCCCGATGCGCCAAGGCGCCAGCAATCTTGTACACTAGAACCGTCCCGGCAAGTCCTCTTTCAATTCGATTAGAAGCGGTATTCACACCGAGTCATATGTTGTGATCGTACCGACGGCCCACAATTTTGCCTTGGGTCCTACCAACAGCCACATCGTCTCCAACAATAACAAATTTGACACGGTCTGCCTCATCTGGGTGCAGGGCAATATATTGTTCCTTTGCGAGGCCAAAGTTGAGAACATCGCCGGTGTAATTTCTTGCAAAATGGATTTCAGGAGATGGTCGTAAATCACACAAGAGAATCTCACTTGACGATGATGACAGTTCTAGTCTCATATCAGTGCGACCAGCCACTGGACCAGAGGAAATAACGTGCCCTTTGCCGTTATTAATTAGATCAATGGCACGGCGAACCTGACTAGCATTTGGGGAACTAAAGATATTGCCGCATACCGCTCCTTGACGTCATAAGTACAAATTCCGAAGTTTGGTCAGTATTAAACAGACCTGTTAACATGCCCTCGCCTACACTCTGATTCAATAAGCTTCTACAGATGAAATGCGATCGCTTACCAACAAATCCAGCGTGAGCAGGTTCATGACCGGAGCCACCACCACACATGAGGGCGACTTTGTTATAATCTTGGTTTGCGATATAAACGGCTAGGTTTTGAGAATTTAGAAGTATTGTGAAAAAGTGGCTACGCTCCCACATACTCTTGTTTTCAACGTCAAGAGCAAGTTGCGGGTTGATTGCGCAGAGACCCCTGAGCGAGTCGACTACGAGGGTTTCTGGTTTGTTGAGAAAGTGCTTGCCTGGTAAGATGTCAAAAGGAGCTACAAGTACGAGGTATTCTGTACAGACTTTGAATGAACATGATGGCTTAGGGGCAGAACTGCAATCGTGGAACCGATGCTGTTCACATGAAGTTAATGAGCGTGACAAAGAACAAGTGATCGTGACTGTGACAAGATGAGGTCTTTCATTTGTCGGTCTACTATTTACACCTTCCTTTTTCCATTAACAAGTCGGCCTAGCTGCTAAACGACATTGTACAGAGTTACATGAATCTACTTCCATCCCCTGAAAGCTCTCCCTCTCCTCCTTCAGACGACAAACCTACCCAGTCAAGCAGAAAGCGTCAACGGAGTCTTTCAATGCAATCAGACAAATCTTCTGGATCTGTGAAACGTGCGGTGTCAGAAGTCCCCGGGATAGATAATACATCTCAGAACAAACAAGCCGATCAGCTGTCTACACTTTCTCTCATAGATCCATCCCAAGGTATTGACGCATACATGGCATCCCAAGGCGATGACAATGTTCTCTCTGTGCCTCAGCAATCACAAGCCATAGACACCACTCAGAACATGGTTCCTGCACAAAAGCTTCTACTTGTGGAACAAGGGAAGCAAAAGCGGATGGAAATCGGAGAAACATGGTATCTTATTTCTGGTTTTTGGTGGAAGCGCTGGAGAAAAGCCTGCACCGGCGAGAAGGAAAAAGAGGGTGTTATCACGGAAGTGGAACTGGGTTCTATCGATAACTCCTCTCTTGTTGACACCGATGGTCTCCTAAGACGGGATATTCTTGAGGGAGTCGACGTTGAGTATGTCCCCCAGGACGTGTGGCGCTTATTTACTATCTGGTCCGTTTAGTAAATTATCTTTTTGCTTTTGCTGAAAATCTTCGACTCAGGTATGGGGTGGGGCTTCCCGTCTTGACTCGACGTGTCATTCCCAGAGGCGCTGCAAAAGAGCCCACGCTGGAACTTCATCCTCCTTCCTTCAAGGTTCTCCCTCTGTCCAGACCACGCTCTGCGTTACGCCTTGGGAGTCATGCATGCAAATTGATTCATATGTCTTCAGCAGACTCAATGACATTACTATGTACGACAGCGGCGAATGCCGTATCTGCTTTTGAACAAAAATCGACTCCTTACCGTGTCTGGAGAGTAGAATCCTCTGATGAAGGCTGGGATTGTGGCGAATTTCCTGCGGAACGAGTATGGCCAGCAAATGGGAAGGTACTGGAAGAAAGTACGAAAATTTTAGAAGAGGACGGCTTGGACTCAGGGGATGGTTTAGTTGTTGAGTTCAAGCAACATGGTGGCTGGATCCTGGATGAAAAAGGGGTCACTCAACAACCTCAGCTTCCCACAGTGACTGTGCCGCTTTTCGACTCGAGCGATGGTTTTTTCAACAGAATGAGCAACGCAGCATCATCGTCTAACGATCGTAGTAATAATACTCTTGCAGCTCTCAAAACATCTCCCTCAAAGACATCATCTACAATTTCGCTTCCCAACAATACTCGTAATCTTCGGGGTTTGGAACCTGGCACACTCGGTCTAGGCAATATGGGAAATACATGCTTCATGAATTCTGCCTTACAATGTCTTGCTCATACCAAAGAGCTTATCGACTACTTTCTTAGTACGCAATAAGACTTTTGGTGACCATGGTATTAATTTTTGAATTTTCAGGTGGTGTTTCTGAAGACGAACTTAACTTGGATAATCCACTTGGTATGGGCGGAGCTATTGCGGAAGCCTTTGGATCTTTGCTCGAGCGGGTTTGGGCAGGGAGTGGATCAGGGACGTCATATTTTCCCCGAGAATTTAAGCAAGCTCTTCAGAAGTTTGCACCACAATTTAGTGGATACCAGCAGCATGATTCACAGGAGCTCGTTGCATTCCTCCTAGATGGCCTACACGAAGACTTGAATCGTATAATCAAGAAGCCTTATGTCGAGAAGCCCGATTGGGAAGATGGAGGAGATCTTGAACTAGTTCAATTGGCTCAGAAGTCCTGGGATGGTTATTTGCTACGTAATGACAGTGTAATTGTAGACCTATTTCAGGGGCAGTACCAAAGCACTCTTGTCTGTCCGGAATGCGAGAAGGTGACGATTCGATCCAGATATAGTTGTAATTCGTGTTAACTTACAGTTGCTCTAGGTCTCAATCACTTTTGATCCCTTTATGTACTTAACATTGCCTATCCCAATTGAAAAAACGTGGGTGCATCAGATCTACTATGTCCCATGGAACCCTGAGTATCCCCGTGTCAAGGTTTGCGGTTCTTCTTCAAGGTCTTAGTGTATGCCTATTGATTTCGTAGGTACCCATTGAACTTAATTGCAACGCATCGTTCAGAGACGTCAGAAACCTTCTTGGTCGATGGATGAATGTGGAACCTTGCAATGTAAATTTATACCTTCAGCAAGGCGATTCAGGCTGATCCTTGACTTCATAGTTATTGACCTTAGAGGTTTTTAATAACCATTTTTACAAGAATCTAGATGACAGTGTCCTAGTCGGCGACATGACAAATGTCGATGTCATCGTTTGCTTCGAGTTACCTTGTAACTCACAACAAGCAAAAACGTTCAAGCGGAAACCTGATGACCCACTTCTTCTTCCTGTATTCCTCTGTGATGCGAAAGGCGCTGGTCAATGGTCCAACAACTCGCTACATAATATCAGCCTCTTTGGATACCCCACTGTCGTCGTTATTTATCCGCAGGAAGCGATCAATACAGATGTCATATACGATACTGTCCTGGGCCGTTTGACCCGCTTCACCCGCCACAGTCATGATTTCTTCAATTGGGAACATAGCAACGACATTCCTGAGGTCAAAGCTACGATTGGCACCATCAATGCTCTTGATACTGTCACCGAGATAGGAGAGAATGGTGTTGTGATCACAGTTAAAAGCAACCCTTTAGAAGAGGGGGATATCGTAGACGAAAAGTTGATGGATCAAGACATAGTCAGCGTTGGGGAACCCAGGACCACTGGGTTCAAGAGGAATATTTTCGATCTCCGTTTGCTTGCTAACCAACAACAATTTGGTACCGCGAGTTTTGGAGTTACCCTGACCTCCAGATGGGAGCCCTGGGAGCGTCGGGAAGAGATGTTGGATACCACCAAAAGTCTACTACGCGAAGGTGATGCAATCTTTTGCGAATTTGACAAGAATCTGAAGGCGTATTACTTCGGTGATAATGCCAACCGTTACGAGCATGCCCGTTGGGAGGAGTGGGGTGAATTTATTCATCCAGAACTCGAGACGTCGCAAAAGGCTGCGAAGGAAAGAAGAAACAAGGGAATTTCGCTCCAAAATTGTTTAGACGAGTTCACCAAGGAGGAGAAGCTCGGGGAGGATGATTTGTGGTATTGCCCTCGTTGCAAAAGACATCAGCAAGCGACGAAAAGATTCGATTTGTGGAAGGCTCCTGATGTCCTTGTTGTACACTTGAAGCGTTTCAGCAATAGTCGGACACTTCGTGATAAAATTGACGCATTCATCGATTTCCCGATTGAGGGGCTGGACTTGGAAAGTATGGTCAGCGAAAGAAAATATGCCAAGAAGTTACAAGAACAAGGTTTTAATATCGAAAAGTTAAGCCTCACAAGCTTGGACGAACCACTAGTCTATGATCTATTCGCCGTCGATGAGCATATTGGAGGGCTTGGCGGGGGTCATTATCGGGCATATGCTCTGAACCACGAAAATGACAGATGGTATCACTTCGATGATTCCTATGTGAGACCCGCAAAGCCCGAAGATGCGGTTGTAAGTCACAGAACTTGCCTCATCGATGACTGAGGTTGACTGATCAATTTGAATAGAATGCTGATGCATACCTCCTTTTCTATCGCCGCCGGACCAACAAGCCTCTTGGTGGTAAACTCCAAGACTGTATTGTCGATTTTAAGAACAAACAGGAACAACACCATACGACTGTAGAGATGTCGACACCTTCTATTCTGGATGTTCCAATTGAAGTCAATGGCGAAAATGGATTACCTACGCCCCCAGATGATGCCAGACTTCATTATTTGGCGCCTCCTCCAGGTGATCTTTGTTCTCGGTTAGGTGAAGAGAACAGTAGCCGATGGACAGTACGGTCAGGTGCCTCAATATCTTCTTTAGCTGTGTCAGATGGCCCTCCAGACTTATCAGATCCGATATACATTGATCCTCTTGCTGAAGACGAACCCACGGAAGACTTCGGTGGATACGCTGGTGGGCATTCATCTGGTGGAAGTTCACCAGCGTCATGCTTGGATCCAGACTGGAATGACCCCATGTATCACAGTATCCGATCCCGGAATCTGGGTTCTCAAAGGATGTCGCTGAGCGGTTCCGATGATTGGGAAGGGCCGGGAAGTATTTTGGTGTCGCCATCGTACTCGAATGTGTCATCTGAAAACACGAGTGAGACGGGGAAGAAGACATTTACGACTGCGGTAGAGGTGTTGAGTGTTGATAGTGACGACATTCCACCATGAATTGACGTTTTTGCAGGATGTAGATAGAATTGTGTGGTCGGTGCTTGCTTTGACAAATTGTTAGATTAGTTGTCAGTTCTCCCTAATGCTTGATTACTAGTTTAAGATTTTGTATTACCCCGTCGTTGTTGGGGATTATCAACTGCTAGGTGTTTTTATAGCTAGTTTTGAACATATGTTGATATGTTGATGTGCACGTCATGTCTTGGGGCGTGGGGAACTGCAAGATCATAGGATTGATCTTGAGGGCCAGGGGATGAGTAGAGTTGTGACATGAACAGGATTCCTCCTAACCTTGTCTACCTGACGATCTACAACCCGTCGTTGCATAGTGCTAATTTACCAAACGCTGACGATGAAGATGCAGAAGAACAAGCGCATATTCTGTTCTATACTTCGAAAGAGAAAGCTGTGTCGAGGGATAGGATGTTGAGACAGGTTGGCCTCGCCAAAGCGCTTGTGAATTTCTCTGAGTGTGTCTTCTTTTCTTTTCCTTTTTTCCGTTTTTTTTTGAAAAAGACAAATGACGACGATGTTGATGGGTTTTTTGCTCTTTGGGGGACGTCTTATTAGGATGTTCAATGCTCAAAATCCACTGGATACGGTACATTCGCAAACGAGAAGAATGGTGATGATCTGTCCTGAACCCAATTTTTGGATTCATGCTGTCAGTTGTTTTTTTTATTGAAGAAATCTTCTTTGATCGAACATGTCTTTATTGTTGTGTGTGTGTTTATCTGATTTTTCTCTCTCTCTCGTTGTTTAGTGTATCGAGTTGGCAAAAGTACCGCGGGTCGTGCATGAAAAAGGTAAAAAAGGGAAGGAGAAAGGGAGATTGAAGGGAAAAGAGCGAGAGAAGGAGAGGGGTAAGGATAAGGATGTGCCTGTTTATGATTATGAAGACGGTTCAGTGCATGATGGTGCACTGAAGGAGGATATCATGAGGGGTTATGAAAGGTTTAAGGTATATGTCGTTTTTTTACTATTGGAATGTTTTTTGATACTTTTTTTCTTGTTTAAGTTGATACATGGACCGTTTACCTCGATTCTTAATGCTTTGGGACAAGAAGGTTTGGAAGTTCAACTTGAGAGGTTCTGGACCCCTTGGGCGTGGTCATGGTCATTTGAAGATGGCCAGGATTTTGGCCAACATCTTGGTATGTCATCTGTTTACGGTTGAATGTTTTGAAAAAGAATTTGACTATCATATCAAGGTATTGCGTTTCATCCGTATTTCAAAGCTTTAATTCCAACGCTAGATGGTTTACAAGACGAGCTCGAACAAGATGAATTCGCTACTTTACTTCTCTCATCGACATCGATGATACCTTCCTCAAGTTATCTCAGAAATGACTATCCAATCTCACTACCACTATACCTCGCTTCTTTGATACCACCACCTCGTGATTCTCCTATAGATACTCAAGACGATGATATTGGCGAGCACAATAATGACGGACTAGTATCATCGCAAGGTACAATAAAAGGCACTTTAGTCAAAGATCAAAATACTGGGACGACATCCAGTTTTTTGAATAATATGCAAGCTATGAAATGGAATTGGGGAGGCGTATTGAATTTTGGTCGGAGTTTGGCGAAAACCTCTTCACAAGGAACTGATGTATTGAATACGGCGGCTTCGTTGGGGAAGGAAATCGCGGACCAGCGGGTGGCGGAACTTTCATCGTCGAAAAATGATAGGACTGATGAGGAGGATGGGAAACGGAATGCAGGTGCAGGTGATCCCGATAAGGAGGGAGAAGTAAGGTCTACTGTAGAGGGGACAGTAGATCTGAATGCTTTAGACGATGCAATATCGTCTCAAGTGTCTCCCGCACCTTCCATAGAAGAACGATCGAGGAGAACTGTGCTTAGCACGCCGGAAGATATTCCGAGGTTATCCACGAGTGAAGGTAAAGGTGAGGTAGAAAATGACGATACGGAAGAAGATGAGAAGAGGACAATACAAGAGTCGGAAGTGATGACACCTAAGACGTTATCGGTGTTTTTGAAAAAAATGGTTTATCTACAGGATGGCGATGACCCATTGTCGACAAGCCAGAAGAGGGTGTATTTCTTACTTGTAAGCCCTTGTTCAAAAAACCGATTATTGAGCTGTTTTCTTTCCGGTTAGACCTATAATTCGGTAATTAGAGAAGACAGTGGATGCTAGTACTCGTCAACAACCGTACGGAGGTTGAGGAAAGCGAAATACAACTGCATTTAGATTATTTCTCTCGCAAGTCGGAGAGGTTCTTTGCAATGATTGAGGAGATTATACAAGAACAATCTATGAAGGCGTATGTTTCTATGTCATGTCTGGTTTTGTTTCCAAGTAATGATTTTGATTGTAGGATGACTGACTCTCTACCGTCAGCGACGAAGATCCTTCAGCCAGGAGATGTTCATATTGGCTCAACGGGGAAATATACGTTTGGGAGTGATAATTTCCGTTCAAAATTTGGTATATTATACGAGGCTAGAGCTTTACAAGATCGGTATTTACCCTTTTTCTTTGCCTAATGGATTCAAATGACATAAGAAAATATGGCAGCAACCCGGAGATACTGGAAGTATTTTCACGAGGGCAGAATCCACAGTATTGGCATATGGCACGTCGTACACGTCCTGCGGCGCATGGTGCCAATACCACCGACAGTGGGGAAGGTGGTAGTGTTGTATCAGATGAACCGTTGGAGATGTACATGGAGGTGTTTAGGAAGGAAGCGAGTTTGTCGGATGTGGATAATGTGATGGTTGGTGCGGTGAAAACATGGAAGGGTGAGATGGATGGATGTAAGTAGAATAAAAAAGGAATTAAAGTCTCACGAAGGTCTTATCCCCTACGTCAATGCGTTTGTCATCAAGATGCTACTCTCAGCTATTCTCTCTCCCCAAGCATTGGACCTAAAGTAGATAAGGTTTCGAAGACATTCTGAACTCTGATACTGTGTACTTGAAGAAATTTACTATCTTTATGGCGTCTTCGTCGAACTCTGGTGGTTTGTCGGTAGAGGATCGTATGAGAGATGAGATCGCGCGGTTAACAGGTAATGTTTCCTCCTGTTCCAACTCCAGTTGTTGATTGTGTCTTTTTTTCTATGCCTGTACAATGCTATCGAAATTGACTTGTGCACTACAAGCTACGATCAATCAACATAAATCTGGTCGAGGCACTGAATCGCCAATTCATAGTGTGTATGCTACTGGTGGCTATGGCCGTTATAGGGGCCGTGGAAGAGGGCGTGGGATGGGTGGTGGTACTAGACCGCACAAGCAGTATGTCAGGCCAGGACTGGTTGATAGTGCAGTAAGTAGGAAGGGGAAGGAGAACGCTGGTGTAAGTACTGGAGTAGGTGAAGGGAAGGTGAAGAAAGAAGTGATCATCGGCGGTGTAGCGTTTGAAGCAAGTAAACGGTCGTTGGTGCGCAAAGATGGTGAGTTTCGTTTTTGATTCGCTACATTATGGCTTATGTGCGTCGAAGTGAAAAAGCAGGCAAGTCACTCGGTTACGCTCAAAAGGCCGCAAGGGCATCATGCTCGAGTGTACAAGCCGAAAGGACAGAATATGACATTGGACAATACGAGAAGAGCGTATCCACGTTTTCAGTCTGTTTTTTGTTTGTTTTATTTAGTTTGTTGTTGACTGATTTGTAGGGCCGTCAAAAAAATTGACAAGGCATGCTCGAGGTTCACAAAGACAGGTGGGTTTTTATTGACTGGTGTGCAAAGTCACTACTGAAGCAAATAGGAACATGTTCGAGAGGACTGACCTGTCCATATGAACACGATGCAACGAAGACTGCGATCTGCTGGGCGTTCATGCAGGGAGACTGTCCCAAGACTGCAGACACGTGCAACCTGTCACACTATCCAACTCCAGAACGCACTCCCCTCTGTGTCCACTTCCTCAACCGCGGCCGCTGCACAAGGCAGAACTGTCTCTTCCCCCACGTCAACGTCGCCAAGAAGGACGGCGTCTGCAAGGACTTTGCAGTTCTTGGCTACTGTGCGAAAGGTGTCCAGTGCGAGCGCAACCATGTCAGGGAGTGCCCTGAATTCGAAGAAACTGGCCAGTGCAGGTCCCGCGGGTGCAAGTTGCCTCACGTGATCAAGGCAAATGCCCTGCGTGCCAGGCGGGAAGAGAAAACTATCCAACCCACCTCCGACGCTGCACAGCTCGGCGACGAATACATATCTCTCATTTTTGACGAGAGCGATGAGAGCGACGAGGATGAGGATGAGGACGAGGACGAGGACGAGGACGACGAGTCGAGCCTATAGTACAGTCTTGTATTTATTTATTTACCTAATCTACCCTTGCGTCACCGTCCCAGCTCTCCCCTTTCTCTACCTTTCATCATGGCTCCTGTCGAAACCGAGTATTACGACCTTGTAAGTGCTGTTAATGAGCCTTGGTTAAGGTCTGCTCAAGCATTCTCTCCAGCTCGGCGTCTCGGTTGACGCAGACGATGTTGCCTTCAAGAAGGGCTACCGGAAAGCAGCTATGAAGGTTGGTCATCCAGCTAGGCTTGTAGCGATGTCTACCCACAACCTTCAAGTATCACCCAGATAAGAACCCCTCTCCAGAGGCAGAAGAGATGTTCAAGGAGATTAGGTATGCACATCTCCCAGAGGATGATACAACTGTTTCACTTACGGCCTTGCATAAAGCAAAGCTTACCAGGTCCTCTCCGACCCTGTATGCCCTTTCTCTTGCAACAAAGACATTCTCATGGATCTCCTCGATAGAATCTCAGAGCTGTATATGATAAACATGGAAAGAAAATGACAGAGAAGGAGGGAATCAAAATGGAAGACGCTGCTAGCTTCTTTGCCAACATGTTTGGTGGTGATCGCTTCGTTGACTACGTACATTCTTCTCTTCTTTTCAACATCTTGCTTCTCTGATCTATTGCCACAGATTGGCGAAATCACGATCATGAAAGAGATGACCAAGGCCGCCACAAACATGATGACGGAAGAAGAGAAGGCTGAAGTTGAGAAACAACTCAATCAGCAGTACAATTCGAATGGTGGTGGTAGTGGTGCTCCATCACCTCTGAACATTTCTCATGAACCACACATCAACACATCTACGTCTGCTACAGGTTCTTCACCTGCCGTCACACCAACGCCTACCACGGGCACTCCCACCTCTTCTCCTGCTACGGCTTCCGCTCCGATCGCCACTACCTCAACCTCCCCAGAAGATCCTGCCGCTCAAAAAGCTGCTCTCCGCGAAAAACAGCGTCAACAGCGCGAAAAAATGCGAGCTCAAGATGAAGAGCGTCGCCGGGAGATGAAAGAACGGGTCAAAACACTTACAGCGAAACTCATCGAGAGGTTGAGACCGTACGTCGAAGCCAAGAATCCTGGAGATCCGAACGATCCGGAGACAGTATCTTGGATGAAGAAGATAGACAAAGAGGCAGAGGATCTGAAGCTGGAGAGTTTTGGGGTGGAGCTGTTGCAAACGATTGGTCATGTTTATGCAACAAAAGGGACTACGTATCTGAAGAGTCAGAAGATGCTTGGAATGTGAGTTTGAGTCCCGTTTGTGTCATCGTGGATCCTAATCTTTCTAGTCCTGGGTTCTGGTCGAAGCTGAAAGAGAAAGGTTCAGTTGCCAAGGACATTTGGGGTGTTCTCGGGAGCGCGTATGTTCATCATTTCCATTTTAACTGCACATATTTATGTTTTTGTACACAGTCTGAATGTCCAAGACATTCTCCGGGAAATGGAAAAAGTCCAACTCAAGGGTGAAGCAGGCGAAGAGGAACTCAAAGCTCTAGAAATGGACATGACCGGGAAAATGTTGCTTGCATCTTGGCGAGGTGCCAGATTGGAGGTTATTCAGGTCCTGCGAGAGGTACAGTTGCTCTTGATGCATGCTGTCGCAGAATCATTGAATTGCTCTCTCTCTCTCTCTTTTCAAGGTTGTCGACCAGGTTCTGAAAGATCCATCGGCTAGCGACAATATCATACTCAATCGTGCAAAGGTATGTCATTGTTCTCTTCCTTCCTTGAATGCACCATAAGCAAGATATTTTGGAGTAGGGTTTGATTGATATGGGTAAACTTTTCAAATCGACGGTACCGGATGAATCAGATGAGGAACGTAGGAAACTTGAGCGGTAGGTTTCTGCTTGCTCCTGTGTGTTTTCGATTGATATACTGGTCCCTAGGCTTGTCGCAGAGGCGGCGAAACCGAAACCCAAGAATAAAAAGGGTGGTGCACGTTCTGCTGCTGGTGCTATGACGAAGGAGAAGGCTGAGGAAGCTTGTTCATCCAGTGGGGAAGCGCAACCTGCATCGAGTTGAGGATCGAGGGTTTGGTTATATTTTTCTTATATTTTTCTCTCTCTGCTATGATCTACTTTATATTTTAAATTGTTTTTTTTTGCTTCTTCTTGCACGAGCATTACACGTATAGATATGGATTCATATACATATGAGGTTCAATCAATTAATAATGTTGACAGCCAAGTTGTCCTTCCTGAATTTTATGTCTAGAGAAGCAGGACTTGGGCATATATATAGAGAGAGATTTCATATGTACAGGGTATCGCTTCCTCAACAAAATCTTGGAATAGAGAGAGAGAGAAACTACTTTTGTGCCTTCCATCCATCAAATTCGGCCTTGACCTAAAAATAAATGATCTTAATCTCCTATTATTACTGGATCAAGTAAAACACATTAATTACCTGATTGAAGAACAGTTTGTCAGCGATGACTTTGAATCCAACGAGGGCCAAAGCTTTAGTAACGGTTATTGTTTCTTGATGAGCTTGAAGCGTAGCAGCAGCTTGTGCAAAAGCTGGGGTGTGATTGCCTCCTTTTGTTGGAATGACTGTGTGCGTGTGTTATACATGAGGAGAGGGTTTGTGAATTTATTGGAAAGGGATTGTATGAATATTGGATATATATATATATATTTAGAAAAAAACAACTTACCGAATGCTGGATGGATTGCTGGCAATGCTTAAAGAAAACAATGTCCTGTCAGGAAAAACGTGAATAGATTCGGGTTTGGCTTACCATAAGTGACGTTTCCCTACCAGAAATGATTAGCTGTTATATAGAGCTTATATTGATTCGTTTTTTGAACTTACAAAGTCTGTAGAAGCAGCGGTATCATCTGTATTGCTCGACATGCCATATCGGGAGCCAACAATGTTGGCAAACTCGCGTGCTGTTTATCATTGAGAAAGGCTCTGTGTAGAAAGGGTGGGAAGGGAAAAAAACAAACCGAGGGCTTGGTTTTGGTGTAAATCATAGTATGAAGGCTCTGTTTGTAATGATATCTTGCAGGATGTCGCTAACGCAGCAGCTCTGAAATAAATGAATGAATGAGGAGGTGAATGAATGAGCCAAAGCAAGGAAATCTCACTCGAGGCATTTTTTAACTCTCTCAACGAAAGCTAAGAGTTCCTGAGATGTCGGGGCACGTACATACCACCGCATACGAGCATAATCTGGTATGACTGGAGGGGTACTATTCTCGAATCGACGATACCAATATCAGAGGCGAATGAAACTCAACTGTTTGGAGACCAGTTCTCGTTGCCTTGGATTATTCCATGGACGCGATGGGTCGGTTTCATTTGTTGACGTAGGGCGGATATATTGGAGTAGGCGAGGAAGGCAGCGTCCTGTGCGTTTGTTCCTTCCCTGATTCATTGGATGGCATCAGAGAGTAACAAACGAAAGAGGTTGACTTACCATGGAGCTGCTCCTGCGTGTGCGCTAGAGAAATGGTTATGGTGGATATGCGCGTGGATAGCGACTAGAAACATTACCTCTGACCAAAATATTCAACTTGGATAGTTTGTAAAGCTGTCGATGACCCGATGCTGGTGGAATGAAGTTGACCAGCTGCTGGATGACACCTGTGGAGATATATGACAAGAGTTATAAGTAGAATAAGAGGCAAGGCTGTACATGATGCAAGCGTCCATGTCCTTGTAACCACCTCTGTTGAGCAGTATGATTTTCCCACCACCTCCCTCTTCGGCTAATACGGGGTGATTGAGAAGGGACGGGAAAAAGGAGGATAAAGCGGACCTGGTGTTCCCAAGAGGACAACTTTGCCTGGTATATTGTGGGTTTCCAGAGCGGCTTTAAGAGCCAAGGCGACACCTACGCCGCTTATAGCAATGAGGTTGTGACCACAAGCATGGCCCATGCCCTGAAGAGCGTCCATCTCAGCGTTGACACCGATTGTCCTGCCGCCTTTGAGATGTTGAAACTCGGCACGCCAGGCTGTTTCAAGGCCGAGATAGTGAGGAGTTACGCGGAAACCGTGGGACTGCATGAAAGAGGTGAGGAGATGATGGGCGTAGATTTCATGGAACATTAGCTCTGGGTGCTCTAAGGAGGATCAGCTGAGGACAGAGACATAGAAGAGGGTATGTGTACACACCGTGGATGGAAAGGCTGAGCCTGCGGAGAGCAGGGCTGCAGGCGTCGAGGGTGGCCTCAATTGTGGCCAACACATCACCAGCGTTGTTGTCAGAGTTCTCAGAGTACAACGGAGGCACATCATCATAGCAGTGCTTGCCGCCTTTGTGGCGCAGAAACAAAACACCAAAGCAGCCTGGAAGGAACATAATGCTGCATCCAGAGGTAGTCAGTACAAAAAATCCCAGCGACTAGAGCCGGCTATCACGGGAGCGGCAAAAAGAGGGCCTGACCGGGAATTGAACCCGGGACCTCCTCGAATTTAGACCTAGAAAGGTCCGGTAACCCCGAACGAGGAATCATACTACTAGACCATCAGGCCAACAATCAGTGTTGGATCCCCTGCATTATATCATCATTGTTAGTAGAATCAGCACATCATTGCGCGTCCAACAGAACAGGACTAGTTTAATGGCACCGAATGCCCAAACATCGACCGCAAGGCTCGACTCCATCTTTACTGGTCTCAAGAGCCGTAATCTCGACACCCGAGTACAGTATGCACAAGAGTTGCGTCGTTTTGTAAGCCCCGCAGTCACTATTTCCTGTCCCTCCATAGCTTTGAGAATGCATAGGTATCAACGGAAATCGCTGATATGTCCTCTGATGCCTCCGCTAAAATATGGGACGAGGCCATCAACAAGCGACTCTTTGAATTGACACATAGTCCTCACTCCGCAGAGGCTTTCGGTGGTCTCATAGCCATAGGTGCGCGTGCACCAAACCGTCGATGTCTCGTACCAAGTCTTTCTCATAGATTATCTTCTTGGCCTCGAGTCTGACGAGACCATTGAAGCAAAGCGCAACCTCTTCCGATTTTACAACTATGTCAAACATCTACTTCCAAACCACGAGGTGGGCTTGATGCTCGCGGCTTCAAAGACCCTTGGTCAAATAGCAGAAATCGGGGGAGCGGCATTTGGAGAACGTTTCATGGATTACGAAGTACAAGCAGCTATCGACTTGATACAGCCAGATAAGCATGAATCCCCCCGCCATGCCGGCGTCCTTATTCTCAAGGAGCTGGCTCGTAGCAGCCCAACATATTTCCATCCACACATTAGTGTTGTATTTGACAACATTCTCATCCCCTTGCGTGATCCCCGGGTACACATCCGGGAAGGTGGCTCAGAGTTATTGGCTGCTTGTCTCGAAATCATCACAACTAGAGAGCGTCAAGCTACAAGTCCCTATCTACTCAAGATACTCCAGGATGCTCAGCAAGGTCTGAAGAGTAACTCGATGGACGTCGTTCATGGTTCCTTGTTGACGTTCCGAGAGCTTCTGCTTCATGCTGGGATGGTGAGTCCTTCGTCCAAGCAGGGCAAAACTGATGCCATGTTCCTAGTTTATGCGAGAAAATTATCTAGATATCGCCGATCAAGTTCTTCGCTTCAAGTCACACAAGGATCCTTTGATTCGGAAGATGGTCATCACCATGATTCCTTCGCTTGCTGCATACGACACGCAAACATTCACAGAACACTTCCTTCACAAAGCAATGGGCCATCTTTTGACGCAGCTGGAAAAGACGCAGGAACGGAATTATGGTGCGACTGACTGTATGAGAAATGTTGGCGTTAACTGATTAAATATGCGTCGCAGCTTTCATCGCCATTGGACATACAGCCAATGCTGTAGGAAGCGACATGAAGCCTTTCCTCGATTCTATCATGGTACAGATAAAGATTGGTCTACACGGCAGAGGGTGCGTCCGATAAGGTATCAAATCAGCTTGAATTCACAATGAACTCTGCAGCCGGAAAAACGCCCTGCCCGAAGAACCCCTTTTTCAATGTATAGGGATGCTAGCAGCTGCGGTTGGACCAAATCTTACCAAGCTCCTGCATGATCAGCTTGACCTCATGATGAGTTTTGGTCTAAGCGAACCCCTCAAGAGTGCTCTTGTGATCATTGCTAGACATATTCCGCCACTATTGAAAACTATACAAGGTGCATGTCGTTCTTTAATGGAAGATGAGCATTTTGTTCACGATTGAATAAGATCGGCTATTGGACCTCCTCTCCCAGGTTTTGAGTGGCCAGTATTACAAGCCGCTTGGGGGGCCTCCTTCGGTGGGTAGACCTGACGCCCCGAACGTTGCTACGAGTGTTGCTATGGCACAAGTGAGTTTCATGCTGTTAAGTGAAATTAATCTCTGAACCAATTGATCCATTACAAAAGTTCAATGAAAAGAACCCTGAACTCCTTTCACTAGCACTCACTACGCTAGGTTCATTTGATTTCAGTGGTCAGTTTCATCATCTTCCAACATTTACTGCCAGCCCACCTCTACTACTTCAGGTCATGTTTTGAATGAATTTGTTCGTAACTGTGCGGTACCCTATCTTGAAGATGACCATGCAGATGTCAGAAGAGCTGCTGCTACAACCTGTTGTCGACTTTTCGTTCGCGATCCCATCTGCTATCAGTCAAGTAGTCATGCGACGCCATTCTAGTAGTGTGTGATCGTTTCAGCAAAATGGCGCACTTCATAGCAACAACAGAAAAGACGTCAGCAGAGGGACTTGCCAAACTATTTCAAGATCATGTATGGAAGCTGCATGGGCTTCCAGAAAGCATCATATCAGATAGAGGAGTACAGTTTGCAGCGGGAATGATGAAGAAGTTGAATAACTTGCTGGGGATTCAAACAAAACTTTCTACAGCCTATCACCCGCAAACCGATGGGCAGACGGAAAGGGTGAACCAGGAGTTAGAGCAGTATCTGAGGGTCTTTATTGACCATAGACAAGAACAGTGGCCGGATTGGCTAGAAACAGCAGAATTCGCGTACAACAACAAGATTCACACAACAACAAAAATATCGCTGTTCAAGGTAAACTATGGCCAAGACCCAAGGATGGGATTTGAGGGAAGAAGGAAGGGAAAATATGAAGCGGCAGGAAAGTTTGTAGAGAAAATGAGGAAGATCCAGGAAGAAGCAAAAGCAGCACTAGGAAAAGCACAGGAGGAAATGAAGAAGTTTGCAGATAGGAAACGAGGGAAGGGAGAGGAATACAGAGTAGGGGACTTAGTACTATTAAGTACAAAGGACTTGAAATGGCAGATGAAGGGGAGAAGATCGGAAAAACTGACGGAACATTTTGTGGGCCCTTATAAAGTCAAAGGGATTGTCTCTAGCAACGCAATAGAATTAGAATTACCTAAATCTATTAAAATACACCCTGTAGTTAACGTAAGTAGAGTACGACTTTACAAACCACAGGTAGAGGGACAGAAGAAGACACCACCAAAACCGGTCATCATCGAGGGGGAGGAAGAGTTCGAAGTGGAAAAAATCTTGAACAAAAGAATGGTGCAGGGAAAAGATAAGTTCTTAGTACAGTGGAAGGGATATACGGCAGAAGAAGATATGTGGGAGAATAGGGAGAATCTAGGAAATGCGAAAGAGCTGGTAGAAGAGTTCGAGAGGGAGTACGGGGAAGAGGCAGAAGAACTTAGGCGACAGGAGCTGGAAGAAGAAGAGAAGGAATTTTGCTGGGAATTACCAAGGGAATTTATGGCCAAACTACTATATGGATGGGGGAGAAAAAGATATGAAAAGGAAAGAAAGAGGAGATGGGACAAGAATTGGAATCAATGGAAAAATTCCTCGGGACGAGGAATCTTGAAGGGGGGGCCATGTTATGAGAGCCCTAAGAAGGAACAAGTTTCCCACATGCTCAAACACTTAGTCGCAAATATCAAGTCATACAATACAGACAAGATATAAATAGCATGGGAACTTAAGTAATCATATCACGTGACAAGGTCATGTGATTGTAGAACATTCTAGAAGGACATATGATCATGGACTAGTAGTGTACAGCCACTTGTAAAAGTAGTATAAGTAGGTAGTCCAATCCAACGGAGAACTCCATCGAGTTCTTCCTAAACACTCACATCGAGTGGTCCTTGAGTCATCAAGACTTAGTGATAACATATTGATAACACAAAAGCCCTTAAGAAGACCTTTCAAACGGTACCAAAAACATCTCAAAGTGATCAGTATTCACTGAGTTATCAGTAGATTAGTCAGCAATTACCAAGTTACTATACACCAAATCACTGATATCTCAGGAACCACTTGATGTAATTGTTTGCTTCAATGACCATCATGAAGCTCTCTTCAATGTGCTTCTTTTGGCTATAAATAGACCCAAGGTGATAAGATCCCATGGAGATACAAGGTCCTCAATGTCTGTACATGACACTAATCTTTATCCATAAATTATCATCTATCCTTGAATAGAACAAAGGACTACCCTAAGATGGTTAGGTTATCTCTATTTCAAGAACAATAGCACTTCTATATGTAGAACAATAGGTAGTGATTATGTGGTAGGCTGTCCTGGTGCATAGACCACCACAATCATGTATTTAAGGACTGTATGTCTGAGGATAAATCTCAGACTTAACAACATCTTTTGCTGCTTGTCTAACTTTACTTTTTTGAGCACTTTGATTATCAAATCAAGCAATCACAAATCAGTAAGTGGCCATTTGTGATACTAGGGTTGCTATTCTCTTCCTTTTCTTTGTTGTCTTTTCTTCTTTCAACTTTATATTTCTTCCACACAGTGGTGGGCACCTCATCATTTTTACTTCTCCTGTCTCCCAGTTTAGCTCTAGATTATGCACTTGTAACCACAGCATCCCTAGTATTATATCTGTCCTTCCTAGATCGCACACATCCATTCTCATTCTTTCTACATGATTCTTATAGTACACATTCACCTTCACTTAATGGGTAATAGCTTTTGCACTGTTATTTATCCTATTGACATTCCTGACTACTATTGGTCTTTCTAATTTTTGCAGCCTAAATCCATGTCTCACTACCATTTTCTAATCTATAAATATTCCTGTTGTGCCACTGTCCAAGAGTGCTTTTACTGTTACACCTTTATATGTATCTATCTTTTCTACTCCAATATTCAGTCATACCTCTCTCAGTATTTTGAATATCCTCCTTATTTCTCTCTGCTTACCTCCCCTCTCTTGCTGTACTTTTTCCTGTTCAGGGTATGCTATTACCCCCCAGTCCTACCATGGTTGCTTCCTCTCTGTCCTACATTCTGGACACCAAATATTCCTTCTTTCCTCTTCTGATATTTTCTTCTCTACTATTATATCCTTTCTTTCACACTTTGTACATTTAACCTTATTTTCTGCTTTATTGTTCCTCTATTTCCATGCCTCTAGACAACTCTTACACCATACATTCCTCAGTTTTTCTCTAGAGACAAAATCCTATTCTTGGTTTTCTTCTGTCTTGGTACCTTTATAATTACACCTCTATACTCTACAAATGTTACTACTTTCTACCTCATCCTCCAATCCTTTTCTTCCAGTACTGCACTTCTTGGGGGCATACCCCATGTGCTACTATATTCCTATACCTTTCTCCATAAGAAGTGCACCAGTCTTTCCCCTTGCTGTGCCTTTTGTAGATTAACTATATACACTGTCTCCTCACTTCTTCTCTTTTTCTTTTCTACTTTTATATTTAGATACTTTCACTTATAGTATCTCATCCCCTAACACCTAAAGCATTATACTCCCTTTTCTTCTGTTTCTTGTCTCCTCACACTTACTTTTTTTCTTACTTCACATTGTATTATTCTATTTGCTGTTATCTCAAATTTATTCTAGGGAGCCAGTTTCCTTTTCATCTTCTCCTTTCTGTTCCTGTAGTTATAGGCCAGGTGCCTAAACCTTTTACACTCCCAATACACTCTTTCTTTCTTTTTCTCTATCTCTATCCTTAGTTTGGCAAGGGCATGCTGTTGGTTGAGTATTCTACTCATAAGAGAGTTATATTGCTCTAGAGATATAATGCTACATCTCCAGAGAAGTCAAATTGTTATGACATGGCCAAATAGCTAAGTTATTATTTATATTTCTTTTCTTTTTCTTTTTCTTTAACTAGGAAATCAATGGATGTATGAGAGGGAATGACTCAAAAAAGATGTGTGGAACCTTATAAATAAAAGTAAATACAGAAAGTGTATAAGTAGTGTATGGCAATTGAATGAGAAATCTATTGAGTTCTTCTTGTCAACTCAGACTAGGAGTAGTTCTAAGGTATTACAGTCTAAGTTCTTACACAAATAAGAAATGATCTTACTAATGTTACATCTACTAGGACACAAGATCTTCATCCAGCTAGATACCTACTGCCTTACTTACTACTGCCCTAGTAATATGGTTATACTATCACCCCAAGGAGAGGATCCCTAGCCCAAATACCTTTCTAAGAATGTAGTGTTACTCCTCTGCATGTACAGTCTATAATAGGACTTCTGTAAGAAGATACCCTAGGGATATACTTAGTTATTAGGTAAGCTCAGTATCTATGGGCTAAGTATATCTTCTATATTGTGTTCCCACTCTCTTGTACTTTTCTTGTCTTGTATCATCATGGTGATACCTGTTTAACTATATAAGGACTGTCACAAACTTTATTTGGGCCATAACTCTGGAAATACTCAACCAATTTCAACAATCTAAATGGCCACCAAAAGCTCTTAAGAAGACCTTTCAAATGGTACCAAAAATGTCTCAAGGAAATCAGTATTCACCAAGTTATCAGAAGATCAGTTGGCAATCACCAAGTCACCAGACACTAAATTGCTAATATCTCAGGAACTACTTGATGTAATCATTTGCTTCAGTGACCATCATAAAGCTCTCTTCAATGCACTTCTTTTGGTTATAGATAAAACCCAAGATGATAAGATGCCATGGAGATACAAGGTCCTTAATATTTGTACATGACACTAATCTTTATCTATAGATTATCATCTGTCCTTGAATAGAACAAAGGACTGCCCTAAGATGGTTAGGTTATCTCTATTTCAAGAACAATAGCACTCCTATATGTAGAACAATAGGTAGTGATCATGTGGTAGGCTGTCTTGGTACATAGACCACCACAATTATGTATTTAAGGACTGTATGTCTAAGGATAAACCTCAGACTTAACAACATCTTTTGTCACTTGTTTAGCTTTGCTTTTTTGAGTCTTTTGATTATCAAATAAGCAAATCACAAATCAGTAAGTGGCCATTTGTGATAGCTTGTTAAGTCTACTGTTTTCTATCTCTATTGTCTCTGCAAAGGACATAGAGTTGTGTTCATTCCAGATGTAGGTCTAGAGGGCTATAAGGGAGTCTCTTTGTCTCTGTTACAGAACAAGATGACTTTCTGAGGGTATCTTTGTTTCTATTACAGGAAAGATGACTTACTAAGGGCTCAGAGTGGGTTTCTGTCATCACAGCTGGTCCTAAAAGACTTTGGATTTGTGTAAACATTTCCAAAAAACCCTTGCAGGTGGCTAGAACTACTCTGAGACCCCTATTCCTCCTCTATGAGCTAGTGTGAGAGACTGGACATAATATCAAACTCTCCCCTCAAGACAGAACCTATATTGTTGGAAGGACACTTTTAGTATAATTGTAGTATAGTTTCTGTCTATCATATTTTATCTGCTGAGCTAGGGATGTTATGCTCACTTTTGCCCCTAAGCCATGCCCACCATCAGAAACACCAAGACTCTTGCTGAATGTCTCTCACTGAAAAAGGAGAGTGGGACTGAGAAGTCATTGCTGGAAAGGATAGAAATGGAACTCCATTCACTAAACTCTATGACAGACTCATCAAAGCAGACTCTTGCTGGTACAAAGTAGATGACTTCTACTTTGCATCCTATCTTCCAGAACTACATATTTGCAAAACCAAAAAGTTATTATACATAAAAGAGTACAAAGAACTTCTAAAACCTACCTTGCATTGTATATTACCATTTTTTACCAAGATGAGTGAAAACAAGACCTAGGCTGAGAATCCACAATATAACCCTCTATAGAAATAGTTCAATCAGCTACAGGATGTAATTATAGTGCTGGACAAAATTGGTTACAAGCTTACAGCCAAGGAGTGGAGAATGCTAAAAGGTACTTGTAAGTACCTGAAGAATATAAATTTTTCCAAACTAGCTACTAGAGTACCAGAGATTTGTAAAGCTCTTCTAGAGCTCAATATCACTATTCCATAGATATAATATAATTGGAATGGTATTTGGTGTAATATAATTGTAAAGAAATGGCTGTCACCTTAGGACAGGGCTTAGCTAAGTACTAGGTTTGCACTTATCTAGCTTATCTTATTTTATAATACCAATCTATCTATTCCCTTACCTCTCAGTTTGTATGTTACCTTGATTGTTCTATTTATCTAAATTAGAAAGTGCTATTATTGGACTGTAGCTTACATGACTGTGCACAGACCATCCTTTGTAGTATATATAAGAGCTTGTATTAGTAGATCTATTCTTACTCAAATATCACTCCAACTTCTAGGACTCTTACTTAGCTCTTTGGTGTAACTTCCAGTGAAAGGGACAAATGAGGTTTTTACTGTAACAAGCAAGTAGGAAAAAGGCAGTGACAGTTCTCAATTGTATACTAAAGGGTTTATGGGGATGAATAGGTAGTATAGGTATCAGAAAGAAATTAAAAGGAAGAAGTACAGCTTATCTGTAATGTAAAAATAGTTGAAATGATTGTGAGATTGATCTAGATCATGACTAGCATAATGCCCCTAAGATATCAACCTTTATATACTGTAACAAGCTTACTAACAAGTATAGTTAGTATACCATTCATGGGCCTTATTAGTCTCAACCAAGCCCTTATCTATACCCCCAATACCAAATCTTATGGGTGTGATACAGTCTGAGTGAGTAGCTAGCCAGGCTTTTCCAGTCTGCTACCTTGCCAAAGATCATCTAAGTTATCCCTACTACTTATTCTCTAGACCAAATAGGATATACAAAGCAATAATACTACTAACTCAACCTTTTACCAAGATTACCCCTTATACACTCAAAAGAATTGTATCCAACAACCTCTAGAGCTTCTGAGATGAAGGCAAGTATAAGAACTTAGACTATGATATCTTAGAACCACTCCCAGTCTGGGTTGACAAGAAGAACTCAATAGAGTTCCTGTTCAATTGCTGTATACTACTTATATACATTCTGTATTTACTTCTATTTATAAAGTCCTGCACACCTCTTTTGAGTTATTCCTTCCTATATATCCACTAATTATTTAATTAAATGAAAAAGAAGAGAAAAGAAAAGAAATATAAATAATGACTTAGCTGTTTTGGCTGTGTCATGACAGCAAGGGTCAAGAAGGCACTGCCCACTACTCTCCACTCTGAGAAGTATATTAAGGTTACACATGTTTGAGACTCAATTAGAAAATAAATAAAAAGAGAAACTTCTTTTTCTTCCAGCTTCCCTTGCTTTTCTCCTACCAATATCGCTATATAGTTATGACAGATATTGTCTCCCATCCTTCTATGGCCATTGGACATGACCATGTGATCCTACTCTACTTTCATGCTTCTCCTTCTACTTACTTCTCCTATCCAGCTAATTAGCTACCTTTCATCTTAAATGCAGTCTAGAAACTACTTCTACTATATGCAAAGGCTCTTGATGCCATTATCATCTTGTATAATGTCTACTTCTTGATTGAGTCCAGCAGTAATGGGATCACAAGTTGTTGATAGACTTTTGATTTGTCACCTTGGTATTATATTAGTCCAAGTCCACTCTAGATTGAAATTATACCACATTCCAAAGATAAGATGAGGTATCTGAGTTCTAAGGTGTCATCAGAAATAGTTTATCTCTGAAAAACCAGATGCTAGCTCATCATTCTTGCCTCCCAAGATATATACTATTCTAGCATATGACAGCTTGATAGTGGCTCAGTAGAAATACCCATTTTTGGGTTATGTCTGGGGCTTGTAGAAGATGTCTGGAGTGAATTTAGATGGTGAATTTAGGGGTATAAAGTGTATTCCATGTTATATTTCCATAGAAATTTTGCTAGTGGTGTAACACTAGCCAATTGCTAGTTGTTGCTCTTACAATAATGGCATTAAGAGGCTAAATTTGGGCATTTTTTCCTTTTACCCCCTTGAAAATATACTCAAGAACTGTAATTAATTACTTAAATAGATATGTTGATTTTCAACAACTTTACCACTACTGTTTTCTTTTCTGATTTCAGTGCTAAGAATTAGGATGCACTTGTCAAAGATGGCATAAGTGCTGAGTACATGCCTTGGGATAAGACTGAGATATAGATACTATAAAATGTATATCAAGGAACCTCTCCACTTCTCAAGAACTATATCAATCAGGTGCTCAATGGAGCAATCAATCATTGTAACAGTGCCTTGACTACTACATACAACAGAATTGCAACTTTGGAGGCAGAGGTCATCTATCTTTGGAGAGAGCTGACAAGGCTCCCTGGAGGAAACATTTATCTCCAAGACTAAGATGCCAGAGCCACTAATATTTGCAGGCTCTGAGAACAAGATATACTTGCATGATTGATTGAGTCAGATTGCTCTGTGTTGCTTGGTATCTAGCACTATATTGGATGATCAGAAGATTGTATGTGCCCTTATCTATTGTTATGATACAGCCAAAATAGCTAAGTCATTATTTATATTTCTTTTCTTTTCTTTTTCATTTAATTAAATAATCAGTAGATATGTGAGAGGAAATGACTCAAAAGAGATACATGGGACTTTATAAATAGAAGTAAATACATAATGTATATAAGTAGTATATAGCAATTGAATAAGAACTCTATTGAGTTCTCCTTGTCAACTTGGACTAGAAGTAGTTCTAAGGCATTACAGTCTAAGTTCTTATACTAGAACTCAATTTCTTTATTGGCACCACTCATTATAGAGCCTTGCCAGCTTATTCTCTTATCTTTCTCAGTACTTGGGTAACACAACTTAGGACCACTACAATATAGCTGGGCTCTAGGCTTAAGGGGACTTAATAGTCAGTTAGGAACTATCGGTGGAAGCACAGTACTAAGCTCAGGTATTGTGTCTGAGATCTGATCTTATAATTGAGTGGTATTGTGTAGCATACTTGTACTATTCTTAGTAGAAACCTTGTGCTGAAGTTGTAAAAGAAATACTTAGATGCAGTCACTCAATAAGCTAGAAGAAGGTCCTGGAAGCCAGTGTAATATTTGAGTAAAGATAGATCTACCCATACAAGCTGTTATAAACTGAAAAAGTCCTCAAGCAAGACAATACAGTCTTTAGAGTAGTCAGATGTCAATGGCTTGCTCTACTTCAGGGAAAAGATCTACATCCCCCAGACCCTAGACCTATGTAGGAAAATCATAGTCCTGTGTTATAATATAAAGATTACTAGACACTCCAGACAGTGGAAGATACTAGAGCTAGTATCTTACAATTGATGGTGGTCCTAGATATTTAGGTGTGCTAGACAATATATCAGCATCTGTGATCTATGCCTCTATATAAAGGTGGCAAGACATCCTCTGGTTGGAGAACTACACCCACTCCCCATACCAAATGCAAGGTAGGATACTCTTAGTATGAATTTGGTAGTAGAACTCCCTAAGCCCTCTAGATGCAATACTATTATAATAGTGGTAAACTCTGTATCAAAAAGAGCCCACTTCATTCCAATGCACACAACAGTGACTACAAAAAGAGCCACCAGACTGTTCCTCTGCAATGTATAGAAGCTCCATGGGCTGCCCCAATATGTAATTTTGGACTATAGACCCCAGTTTGTGGTACTTTTCACCAGAGAACTCTATAGATTGCTGGGAATCCAATTAGCATTTTCCATCGCCTGGTATCTGAAAACTAATAGACAGATAGAGCATGTTGACCAAGAACTCAACCAATACCTATGTCTCTCCATTAATGAAAAACAAGATAACTGGTATGACCTGTTGCTTATGGCAGAATTCCAGCACAACAACCATATATATGCTTCTACCCAACAGACTCTATTCTTGCTCAATACTGGATGCACTCTCCACATGGGCTTCAAACCCAGACAATGACCCTCTAGACTGAAAATGGTAAATGAGTTCACAGAGTAAATAAAGGCAACAGTCAAAGAGGTCAAGTCTCCAATCCAAAAAGCACAAGAGAATATAATGAGATATTATAACCAAAGAAAGTCTCTGGTTCTAGTATTTTACCCTGGTGATTGAATATTCCTAGATATATCCAATATCAAGACTACACGTTCATCTCCAAAATTGTTTTATCACTGCCTTGGACCCTTCATTGTAGAACACCAAGTAAGACTCCTAGCTTATTGTCTCAAACTACCACATACAATAAAGAAACTCTATCTAGTATTCAATATAGTGAAGTTGTCCGCTACTTTAGATGACCTAATACTAGGACAAAGATTGGAGCCCCCACCACCACCAATCATTGTCAATAGAAAGAAGAAATAGAAGGTAGAGGAAATCCTAGACAGTTGCTGGTATCAGAGGAGGTTTCAGTTTTTGGTAAAATAGAAGAGATATAGTAGAGTATATAACTCTTGGGAAGTGGTCTCCAATATTTCAGCTTCTGATCTCATTGCAGAGTTCTACTACAAGCACCCTACAGCTTCTAGGTACATCTGCCAAGTGGATTTTGATGCAATTTTCAAGTCTAGAATAATTGCTTCAAGATACAGTAATCTTAAAGGGGGAATGAGTATAAGGAGACCCTACCAATGCCACCCCTAGAACACTAGACCAATCTTCCAGAGCAACCCTGTACCTAATTAAATATAACTACATAATATTTAATTACCCTTAGCTTGACTTGGCAACTCCTGATCCTACTAAATAAGACTATAGGATCAGAGATATACTAACTGTAGCAGTATATATATTGTAGAGTACATCCCCAGGAGCCTTATTCTAAACTCTAAGGATTCTTCTGGAGTCTACTCTACTCTGGTCACCCTTACACCAGGTGTCTGAACTTCCTATAACTTTAACACTTTTTTTCTCACTATTAAATAAAACTGGCTTACTTGATATAACATTATATTTTTCTATAAGGTTCTGTTGTTTTCTCCATTGTATTATGTGCCAACTTACTATATCTGAGATATTCTGTTAGTATAAGTAGGTAGAATACTGTGGAATTATGTAACTGTTTGTACCATGAAGATAACCATCATTTGCTGTCTCCAACTCAACTATGCATATTGTAAAACTCACTTTCCCTTTAGTTGTGCCCTTAGTAAAGCAAGAGCTTGCTTTTTTGTGAGCATGTTGCTCAAGAGTTTGTTGTATTGCTATAGAGACATTGTATAGTGTTCCTAACAATAATAGAGTTTTTTCTAAGCTATGGTTTAACACTTGCTGGGGTGCTTAGATCTTCATCCAGCCAAGTATCCTACTGCCTTACTGACTACTGCTCTAGTACTAGGGTTATACTATTACCTCTAAGAAGAAGATTCCTACTCTAAGCAACTTCTTAAGGATGCACTGCTATTTGTCAAGTAGAATGGAGATAGCAGCATGGAAAGGCTAGAATATACTGTCAATTACTATGAATATACTATGAGTGTGTACTCTGGGTTCTGGAAAGTAATGCAAGAAGTGAAGTCAGAGAATGGAACATGCTACTAGATAAAATGATATATATTGCTCTCTGGTCCTGTGGTTTTACAGCTGGTCCAGAGGGAATACAATGACGATACAGGAGTAGAATGACCTTGGCCTTAGCTTGTGTACTGTGTCTTGATCTTCTATCATATGTGTGGTTGCTTATTTTAGAATAGTAGAACATTGTCCAATAGAGAGGTAAATTCAGGAGTAAGAAGTTATATAGTAGAGCTATACAAGAGGAAGTGGTGTTATGACTTAAGGACTTTAATCTATAAACTAGATGGCTACTATGTATCTACTCTGTATATATACCATAACTAGAGTAGGAGGGAGCTAGTCTGAAACATAATACTCCTAGTCTGAAACACAATACTCCTATAGGAGGTAAATGATAATAATAAAGAAAATGAATAAAAATATTAATTTATACTGAATTTTCCAGTATATGACACTATTTTTCTGTATATATGAATCACAATAGATTCCTAGCACAAGGTTAATAAGATAAAAGGATACAAATAGTCTACTAAACACTATTCAGTTGTGAGGTCAGGTCTTGGATATAATACCTAGGTTTGGTACCACACTGCCACTAGCAGTCCCTAACTGACTACCAAGTTCCCTTAAGCCAAGGGCCTGGCTATGTATGGAGGTAACTAGTGATTGTGATGATCACTGGTCAAGGATTGAAATGTTATGAGAGGAAAGAATAGACAAGGCTCAAGGTGAGCAGTGTCCAAGAAGTGGTACTGAGTTCTTCTGTTGTATAACTCAAGTCAAGTTGACTCAGCAGCCAAGTCTTTGAGGGTTACAAAGAGAACTTGATAGGGTTCTTGATCAATTGTGCTAGCTACTTATACAAGTATACTATTTGCCCTTGTTTACATTGATGGTATGATGGTATTCTACAACCAGTCAAGAGGCTGCCAGTTCAATTCCTTATAAATAGATATTCTTTGGTTATAGTTGAGATGGCTCATAACAGTTGCCCTTACAAACCTGTATTGGTAGATACTCAAATATGATCCTAGCTTCCAGGACTTTTACTTAGCTTTCCAGTGTGACCTCCAGCCTTGAGTCTGTCATTGCCCTTACAGTCCCCTTATAAGTCACCTCTCCAAAAGTCCCTGCCTGACAATAGGTTACCTTTAGCATTCTTACATATTTCAATTTTCCCTTTTTTATACTAGTACAAGGATACTAAGACTACAAATATCCCTTCTAACTTACAAGCACTCTCCCCAGTCAAACTCATTAAACCTTCCCACAACTGTCAGGCAAGAGTCTGTATGTGTCTACTCATCTGTCGGATGGTGCTGGATGTGCTGATCATGTTTTAGGGAACTATAATCCAATGTGATTCTATACTTGTTCTAAGTTGTTGATTTTTTCACTCATGTTCTAATAAGTAGGTAGCGAAGTTATGAAGGCCGAGCAGTTCGGATGGCGAGGGAAACACTTCGCAAAAACATCTGCATTTTAGATTCACGACCTTGAAAACGATTCGGAAGAAGTAAATGGTGGGAGAGTAGTGGTTAAGAAGAATGAACACAGAATTTGCCTATGCTTAGGTGCATCTGAAGGGGTGGACAAACAGCTATCAACTAATCCGCAGCCGCAGACCATCACGTGGAACGAGTACTCCTTTAATGTTTGATTGCTATCTCGATTGATCGGCTACTGCACTCACACCGCCAGCCTGTTATGTCGACACAATCATCTTGTAGCAATGGTGTGATCTCTGACAATTGAAAAGGACCGATTAATCAAGACTAATGGGTAGGTGTCGAGATGAGAAGGAACAGCGCCAACGTCGTGCCCTATATTCACTTTGCTTGAGTCGGACAATGGACTACACCTGCCACATCTAATACGTCATTTGAAGTCTCTCGAATATACACAAAATTGGATGACAGTCAGGTTGACACTTTGGCAGTGACAGATAAGTTTTCTGGTTGCACGCTAACATCAACGCATGACTTGTGTCTTTCGAAAAGCACTCACAGTTGACTCGCTTCCTCATGTTTTCCCCAGCCCATCGCTCCCATCACTTCCGTGTCTGTCTTCCATGCCCATAACCTGTTAGCCACGTGTCCCCCAGATTGCAACATCCCGTCAAGCGTTTTTGCCCCACCCTTCTTCTTACATCTTCTACTATACATTGTCTCTGTTGCTTATATATAAAACTCTATTTTTAACTTTTTTTCCCAACCAGCATTTTCATGTGGCATCCTGGGTGGATCAGTGCAAAATTTTCATCTATACTATGCAAAGCCCCGCTTCCACCCTTACATAACACTCTCATGCCGCAATCGTTGAAGTCTTTTTGGCTGGATAGTATCCGTTCATGTCCTTCAGCATTCTCATTTTCCAGATAATGAACGTGTCGTAGTGCAAGATTGAATGGGAGAATCAACCGAAGGAGGTATATCAAACATGGGAAGAACTGTTGTTGGCTAGTTTGTGGCCCGTGTTCACACGTTGACATGATTTAACAGCCTCCTGTTCTCATCGTCTATTTGTCTTGCCACCATCATGTCGATGTTTACCGGTGCCAGAGACTTCATAATTAAGGACAGTAGTTTGATTGCGCAGTCCAATACCAACATCGCGAACCAATACGGCCGATCTGGTGAGCAGCTTCATTTCGGTTAATAAATGTTAGTTAATTCAGTACTAGGAATTGATATCCTTTATGAAGCCTCCGATCCAGGAGCTGCATTCGATTCTAAACACCACTACGATCGCTGCTGCTTCCCAGGTACTCGGGAACAATATATTGCTGATATCACAAATTGGGTAACTGGATCTGTCGACCCACCTTCGTCGATGTACTGGATGAGGGGACCGGCTGGTGTCGGAAAATCGGCCATTGCTCAGACATGCGCCGAGAAACTCAAAGATACTGGACATCTTGGTGCTGCGTTTTTCTTCACTGTCGACAAACACTCTGATCCCTCACGCTTATTCACTTCCATCGCTTACCAACTTACTACTGCCCTTCCTGACTATCGTGCCGCTGTCGATGAGAGGATCTCCAAGGATAAGAGTCTTGTTGAGAAGAAAATGCCATCTCAATTCAGATCACTGATTGTTGAGCCACTTTGGGAGCTAGAGAAGCAGGAAAAAAGGGTACAACCAAAAGCCATCTTTATTGATGGCTTGGATGAGTGTGTGGATGGAGATGCACAAGCAGAGATCATCGAGATAATTGCATCCTCTGTCAGGGAAGGGTCCACTCCATTCCATTGGGCTATCTTCAGCCGCGCTGAACCCCGCATCGTGTCCACATTCAAGCAGGACAGCGTCGCTTCTGTCACTCATTCTGTCGAACTTCCCATCTCTCGCGAGGCAGACGACGAAATTGAGATGTACCTTCGGGGTGGACTCAAGAACATACTTCAAAAACAAAATTTCCTGCATCTACTGTCATCATGGCCACCTGATAACGACATTGGAACCCTTGTCAATGCAGCAGATGGCCTATTTGCCCACCCTGCTGCTGTTCTCCGTCATGTGGCCTATCCACAAGACTCGCAATTCCGTGAACGACTGCAGTCTCTCCTCGATAGCCTCTCCGGTGCAGAGAAACAAGGATCCACTTCAGCCCTTTTGCAACTCGATGTTCTCTATGTCCATATAATGAACCAGATTCCGGAGCACAATGCATGAGAGTATGTCTGCCCAGTTCCTTCTTTCCTATAATCGGGGCAACTGGAATGCTGACACTCATTGGTATGTTTCCCTGCCTTGTTGCATGTTCAGGGTCTCCGAGTATACGCTCAGAGACATCTGTCACCATCTACATGCCGTGATTTCATACGAGCCACCTTTTGACCCTCTCAGCTCACTTGACCCTCGCATTGACCTCACACGGCCGTGTTATGACCAAGGTCAATGGTTCCGTCTAGATCGGTCGATCAGAAGCCATCTTAATACTGTTCATGGAACATTTTCTTTCTATCACAAATCTTTCTATGATTTCCTCCATGATCCCACTCGCTCTGGTTCCTTCTGTGTCAATGTCCCTGCCATTTATTGCAAATTCCTTGATCGCTTGATTCAATGTCACCATCATTATGCACCAAGCTATGCTATTGATGGTTTAAGCACGTATTTTCTCCCCTTGCATCTGCCCTTAACTTACTTATTATTCCAGACCTTATGTCGGCATTGGGCTCCTCTACCTCACTTTCTTGGCCACATGGAACCGAGTTTGTTGACTCCTACCTCAAGTTGGTGGCTTTTGTCTTCCTCTCATTCCGGTTGTCCTGTGATCACATAGACCTTTCTCGATTTCTTAAGGATATTCCGTTTGCCATATTGCAGCGATTGGCAGACATTGACTGTCGCAAGTCTCTGATAGCGCACCGGATGTGGTGGGAACTTAGTGATTCATCGGATGATCTTGTTTTCAACATCTCGGCGACTCCCCAAACATTATCCCACACTATATTTGAGCGCATTCGCACCGAATCCTTTGATAAACTGGATCCTGCTGAATTTCTCCTGGTATGGTTCGAATATGATTATCCACACTGAATTTATTCACACATGGTTAGGCTGTTGATAAATTGGAGAAAGCAAATATCATCCGGCCATATGTCCCTGTATTATTTGGATTGAGCCGTGCCTCAGCCCTTTTTCACACTCTCTCTCGCAAGAAATTGGTCAGGAGGAACAGTGGGCTTTATAAATTCAGGCATGGGGAAAGTCGTTTATATGGTATTGGGAGTTCGATATGGAGAAGGAGTATTTCCAGCAGTTCAAAACTATTGACTATGCGGCTGCAGTAGAGTTCTACGAAGCGAACAAGTTCACGATGTGGTGGTGGGAAGGTATTGGTTTTGATATTCACTCTGTGCCCCCCGAACACAAGAAAGAAGGGACAGACTGGTTTGCCATCTTCAATCCCAGGGCCACGAGGCAGTTGGAAGTTTCACTGATACACACGCTGATGTATGAGAGGTGCGTTATTCTGTTGTGGAATAGTCAATGATCTGACGCTTGTATCCCCAGTTCCGTCTTACGCGTCAAATTCTCGACCGATGGAAAATATCTCGCTACAGGTTGTAAGCGGACGGCGCAGATCTACGATGCCAATACTGGCCAGAAGACTTGGTTGGCTATTTCATATACTCCAGTCATTGCCTCTGCTTACAGAGAAGTGTTCCAGTGTACTCATTGACGATACTGCAGGGAAAACAGGTCACCTATATATCTGGAGTGTTTGTTTCAGCCCAGATGGTAAATATCTTGCCACCGGAGGTGATGACGCACGAATACGAGTACATCATCTAGTTTCTAGGATTTCCTGGCTTACAATTGACGTACGTCTAAGATCTGGGATATCGCAAAGAAGCGCATCTGCAACATTTTTGATAGTCACCAACGAGAAATCTGCTCTCTTGATTTCTCCACCGATGGGCGGCTTATCGTTTCTGGATCGCGCGATGAAACCGTCAGGATTTGGGATATGGTTGACGGAACCTCGAAAGTTCTTACTATCAATGATCACGATTCATCTGCTGGTATCACCTCCGTTGCCATCAGTCCTAATAGTCAATACGTTGCTGCCGGGAGCTTTGACACGGTCGTGCGCATTTGGGATGTCTCGACTGGACAGTTGGTGGAGAGGTTGTGCGGACACAGGGGTAGCGTCCGCAGCGTTGCCTTCACCCCTGACGGAAAGGGCCTTATGAGTGGAAGCTTGGACAAGACACTGAAGTTTTGGGACCTCAGTGGTATGGGTGCTGTTGCAAAGCGTAAGTCGGATGGGAAGAGGGACGACAAGAGCAGTCCTTGTATAATGAACTTGACTGGCCACGAGGTACATTTTCTATTTACGGTTTGGTATTGGGACTGACGACCATGTATAAATCAGGATTACGTGCTGAGCGTTGCTGTATCTCACAATGGACAATGGGTCGTTTCAGGATCCATGGATCGTGGCGTGCGATTCTGGGATGCGAAGGGTGCTGAGGTACAATGTATACTCCAAGGACACCATAGTCTTGGTATGTATTGCTTGACAGGTTCCTGAGTGCCAACATTTTTTGCTGACTCACGACTAGTTTTTTCCACCGATCTTAGTCCTGCGGGAAACGTCTTAGCCACAGGAAGTTTTGACCGGGAAGCAAGAATCTGTACGTGTCTACTCATCTGTCGGGTGATACTGGATGTGCTGATCGTTTTTAGGGAGCTATAATCCAGTGCAATTCTATAGTCGTTCTAAGTTATTGATTTTTTCGCTCATGTTACCACTGTAATAAGTACTTGATTTGTTAAGTCTACAATCTGTTGTCCGATCAATAGGCTATTGTGTCCGATACATCTTGCGTTGATCACTCCTTGATTTATGTTTCGTCAAAGGCTCAAAGAGGTCTGCTAAATCAAGACTATCCCTGTATTCGGTTTTTAATCGGCACAATTCTGGGTTTTTTTTGAGTCAAAAGTTTATTACGTGGGGCTCGATCGCAGTCGGATTGCAGTCTGCAGGCAGTGATGGAGACTGAAGTTATCAGAGAAGGAAGAAGACACTTGGGACTTTGAGCGATCGATAACCAATGGTTCACGATTTTCTCGTTCAATATATAGTCATTGTTTCCGTCGAATCTTGAATCTTGGTGATAAAATGCGGCATCGCATTTTCAAGTTATGGTTCACCGTATAGGAAGTTGATGACACGATTCACAATTGACTAACTACCAGTGTTGTGACATTACTTATATAAAACCGTTTACTACTCCCCGAAAGTTTCGATAGGTACCTACTTGTTGTAGTTGACGTTGACAGACTAGGGTCACATCCGAAACCTAGGTGTAAATTTTGAGCAAACTATAACTCTCAGAAAGGAGCTGTATACTGTTGGAACAAAGCACGAAATGATAGGGGATGACTAATCATTCTTAGTATTGATGAACAATACATGATACACCTATGACAACTCTCCATATGAATGACATATATTAAATGTATTCTACTCCTAGAATAGACATGAGAATAGGTATATAAACAACCTAGGATGTACTGTTAAATGATGAGATTTCCAATCTATTTTACTGTCTAAAGCCCAACCTTATATGTAAGACCTAAAGCACAACCATTGCACTGCATAGTTGCTGCTCTTCAGGTTATGGGCCCCAGAGAGCCACCAATGGTTCCCTTGAGGCAGCCTGGTGCTCTAGGAATTACCTGGGCTAGCTAGAATATTGCTCAAAGCCTTCAAAAAGGCTTGCAACTTTATCACAAATGGCCACTTACTGATTTGTGATTGGTTGATTTAATAATCAAAAGGCTCAAAAAAGCAAAGTTAGACAAGTAGCAAAAGATATTGTTAAGTCTAAGATTTATTCTCAGACATACAGTCCTTAAATACATGATTGTGGTAGTCTGTGCACCAGGACAGCCTACTATATAATCACTACCTATTGTTCTTGAAATAGAGATAATCTAACTGTCTTAGGGCAGTTCTTTGTTCTATTCAAGAACAGATGATAATCTATAAGTAAAGATTAGTATCATATGCAAACATTGAGGATCTTGTATTTTCATGGAATCTTATTGCCTTGGGATCTATTTATATTCAAAAGAAGTGCATTGAAGAGAGCTTCACAATGATAGCTAAAGCAAACAATTATGTTAAGTAGTTCCTGACATATTAGTGATTTAGTGTTTGGTAACTTGGTGATCACCAACTGATCTGCTGATAACTCAGTGAATACTGATTTCTTTGAGATGTTTTTGGTATTATTTGAAAGGTTTTTTTAAGGGCTTTTGGTGACCATTTAGATTATTGAAATCGGTTGAGTATTCCTGGAGTTATGGTCTAAATAAAGTTTATGATAAACTTAGCTTAACACCTCAAATGCTCTCAAGGAGCCAGAGGTTGTCCTGGAGAGTAGCATCTATTTTGACAAATGAGTGCTCGACTTATCTCAGCTTGCTCAATATTTGACATAGATTGTTAACTTACCTTGTAGAACATATCGTCAAGCTCTACAATTGTTTCACTAGTTTCTATACTGGATAGTACTAACTACCACTAGTTGTAAGGGGACTGCACCAAGTCCACTCCTGATATACCAGCAACAACTAGCTGGAGCAACTCTGATAACTAATTAAATAAGTATTGCTCCAGGTTAACCAGTTGCCTCCTCTTGAACTTTTGTCCCTGATAGCTGAGATGTCTATAACTAAGGGATTAGTATATATAGTGTAGATCACCTTCCAGGAGCCTCATCCTATTCTTTGGGGTTTCTTCTGGAGGTAAGTTGTAATGCATTCTGGAGTTTAATAATATACTGAGGTTTCTCCTGGAATTGCTCTGCTCTAGTTGCCCTTACAGAAGAATAGGATCTTCTAACAGAGTCTTGAGCAACTGCAATGGACAGCTGCCCCTGGATAGCTTTCCATTGCTTACCTTGATTCTCTGTGTATTCTGCTCCTAAAATGTTGGTACCATTGGAGAACCCCCAGAGCATAGCTAACACTCTAGGCTACCTCCAGCACTATCTTCAGCAGCTTACCAAAAAGCAGAATAATGTCAAAAACAATATCAACATTACCCTTACTGCTCCAACTATACAATTGCAACAACTAACACAGCTTGTCAGAAACCTAGCTCTAACTCCAGTAGCTAGCATTCCCCCTCCCCAGTACTATCTCCCCTACCTATGCCCTCTCCCATGCAGGCTGCTGTTTGATCTTGGGTTTAGTCCAAGCTCCCTTTGCTTCCAGACTTCAACAGAGACTGGAGTTTTGGTCAAACATTTTTTAACTCCTGCTCTCTCTGTATGCACCTGGTACTGAAATAATTCAATTCAGACTTGGAAAGAATTCTCTGGGTGCTTATGTTCTTCAAGAGCAGATGAGCAGCCAAATAGTTTGAAAACCTCTTCTACATGGAAGTGGACACTGGTATTTTTCCTATCTCATCTTGGTCAGTCTTTAAACAGCAGTTCTGGACTCAATTCTTTCTAGCCAATACAGAGGCAGGTGCCACTAATGTCTTAGAGGGGTCCTCCTACTATCAAAATAATTGGACAGTAGAGGATCACCTGGACTTCTTTTAGGTCTTAGTCTCTGATACCAGCTATACAGATCCTCATACCCTGGTTGTCAAATTCTGGAGAGGATTCCAATCTGGAATCCAAAACCAGATTGCTACTGTACCTGTAGAACACCTGTCATGAGTTGCCTTGACCATAACCAAAAATATATATTCATAGAATGATAGACAAGAGAATTGAACCAACAGCCTCTTGGCTGGTTGTAGAATACCATTAATATAAATAAGGGCAAATAGTATACTTGTATAAATAGCTGGCACAATTGAGCAAGAATCCCATTGAGTTCTCTTTGTAACTCTCAAAGACCTAGCTATTGAGTCAACTCAACTTGAGTTGCACAACAGAAGAACTCAATACTACTTCTTAGATACTGTTTACCTTGAGCCCTGTCTACTCTTTTACTCTCACATCATTTCAACCCTTAACCAGTAATCATTGTGATTGCTAGTCACTTCCATATATAGCCAGGCCCTTGGCTTAAGGAGACTTGGTAGTCAGTTAGGGACTACCAGTGGTATTGTGGTACCAAACCCAGGTATCATATCCAAGACCTGACCTTGCAATTGAGTGGTGCTCAGTAGACTACTTGTACTCTTTTACTTTATCAACCTTGTACTAGGGGTTCATTATGATCTATACATGCAGAGGAATAGCAGTGTATCCTTAAGAAGCTACTTAGAGTAGAGATTCTCTTCTTAGATGTAATAGTGTAACCCTAGTACTAGGGCAGTAGTCAGTAAGACAGTAGGTGTCTGGCTGGGTGAAGATCTTGCATTCCAGTAGATGTAACTTAAGTAAGATCAAAACCTTTCACTTTGACCTTGAGGCATTAACACTATGTCTCAACAACAATACAATAACCTCTTGAGAAATATGTTCAAAGAAAAGCAAGCCCTTGCTTCACTAAGGATACAGTTAGAGAGAAAGAGAATGTTGAAGTTGTAGAAAGTTCAGGCATCTGGCCTGTAACTATAGAACAAAGAAAAAAGAGGAGAAGAAGAAAAGAAAAAAACCCCAAAATAGATATGAGATGTTGGCAACTAGAGTGATATAGTGTAGAGTAAGAGATGAAGTAGAGGTAAAATAGCAGAAAAGAATAGAGGAAGTAAAGTATTTTAGATATTGGGGGATTGGGCACCACAAATGGGAATGCTCAAATATAGAAGTAGAAAGAGAAAGGAGGAGAAGTGAGCAGGTGGTACATGTAGTTAGTCCATAAAAGGTACAGCAAGAGAAGAGGCCAGCACATCCCACATAGGAAAAGGTGCAGGAATACTATGATAAGTGGAGTATGTCCCCAGAAGAGGCACTTCTACTTGAGAGGGGATGGATTGCAGAGGAGACAGTAACAACCTATATAGAGTGTGGAGGATATGAAGACAAGAGGGTTTAAACCCATAAAAATCAGGAACAAGGATTTCTTCTTGAAAGAAAAGTGAAAAATATGTGGTGTGACCTTTGCCAGGAAGCATGAAACTGGAAAGAGGAAGAAGAAAGGAGGGAAGACATAACAAGGGTGCAATGTATAAAGTATAGAAAAAAGGATGCAATAGAAGAAAAAGTGCTGGAATAAGAAAGGAGGGAGATCCTGTACCCAGAATGTAGGACAGAGAAGAAAAAACTGTGGTAGAACTGGGAAGTGGCAGTATGCTCTATAGAGAGAAAGGCACAGCAGGGTGGTGCATGAACAGGAGTTCTGAAAAGCACAGTAAAAGAAGAGCACAAACAAAGAGATGTTAGAAGAATATTTAAAATATTAGGAGAAGTGTGGCTGAACATTGGGGTAGAGAAAGTGGATACACATGAGGGCATAAAAGTGAAAGTGCTCTTGGATAGTAGTACAACAGAGATGTTCATGGATAGAAAGATAGCAATAAAGAATGGATTTAAGCTACAGAAGTTAGAAAGACCTGTGGTAGTAAGAAATGTGAATGGTACAAATAATAGTGGAGGAGCAATTACACACCAGGTGGAGACAAATGTATACTACAAAAGTCATGTGGAAAGAATGAAGATAGATATATGTAATTTGAAGAGGACAGACATTGTCACAAACTTTATTCAGACTATAACTCCAGGAATACTCAACCGATTTCAATAATCTAAATGGTCACCAAAAGCCCTTAAAAAAACCTTTCAAATAATACCAAAAACATCTCAAAGAAATCAGTATTCACTGAGTTATCAGCAGATCAGTTGGTGATCACCAAGTTACCAAACACTAAATCACTAATATTTCAGGAACTACTTAACATAATTGTTTGCTTTAGCTATCATTGTGAAGCTCTCTTCAATGCACTTCTTTTGAATATAAATAGATCCCAAGGCAATAAGATTCCATGAAAATACAAGATCCTCAATGTTTGCATATGATACTAATCTTTACTTATAGATTATCATCTGTTCTTGAATAGAACAAAGAACTGCCCTAAGACAGTTAGATTATCTCTATTTCAAGAACAATAGGTAGTGATTATATAGTAGGCTGTCCTGGTGCACAGACTACCACAATCATGTATTTAAGGACTGTATGTCTGAGAATAAATCTTAGACTTAACAATATCTTTTGCTACTTGTCTAACTTTGCTTTTTTGAGCCTTTTGATTATTAAATCAACCAATCACAAATCAGTAAGTAGCCATTTGTGATAGACATTATACTGGATATGCTATAGCTATAAGCACATAACCCTGAAATAAATTGGGAGATAAGGGAAGTTAAAATGACAAAATGCCCACCAATCTGTAGGAGGAGTATAGTAGCAAAAAAGGAGACAGAAAAAAGGAGGAAAGTAGAGAGGAGAATCAGAGCAATAGGAAAATCAGATAGAGACAAATAGAAGATGTTGATGGAGGAGAAATTCAATGATGAAGTTGAATTAGATAGAGAAAAAGTGAGGAAGATAGTACCACAGAGATTTCACAAGTGACTTAAGGTGTTTGAGAAAGCAGAGTTGGAAAGAATGCCAGTGAGAAAACCTTAGAACTATACAATAAATCTGAAAGAAGGTTTTGTGCTAAAAAAAGAAAGAACATATTTAATGTTGAAAGAAGAGAAAGAGAAGATGAGAGAATTTGTGGAGCAACAGTTGAGGAAAGGGTACAACAATATATGAATAAAGAAAGGGGATGAATAGAATACTGCATTTATTACACATCTAAAGGTGTATGAACCCACAGTTATATTTTTTGGTTTCACAAACTCGCCAGCAACCTTCCAGGCAATAATAAATGATATTCTTAGAGACTTAATTGATACTGGAGATATAGCAGCATTTATGGACAATATATTGGTAGGAACAAAGGATGAGAGGAAGTATGACAAGATAGTAGAAGAAGTGTTGAGGAGAATGGAGAAGAACAACCTCTATATAAAGCCAGAAAAATATGTTTGGAAAGTCAAAGAGTGTTATTAATGGACAGTGAATATTCTCAGTGATCACCCTAGATAGATGTTCAAGAAGAACTCAATGGAGTTCTTTGTTGAATTGAGCTACTACTTATACTACTTTACAGTAGCTGTACTGCTACTAGTCCACAATCACATGTTCCTCCAGAATGTTCTATGACCTTGTGACCTTATCACATGACTTGACTTCTTGAGGTCCCTTGCTATTTATATCTCAACCCCATTGTACACTTTGAGATTTTGGACTAAGTGTTCAAATATACAGGAGACTTTTTCCTGCTTAGGGCTCTTATAACATGGCCCCCCCTTCAAGTTTCCTCACTGCTTTAGTTCTTTGACTTCTTCTCCGTACTCCCTCTTGAACTCTTCTACCAACTCCTTTGCATTCTCCAAGTTCTCACTATTTTCCCAGATGTCTTCTTCTACTGTATAACCTTTTCATCTTACTAGGAACTTTTTCTTTCCTCTAACCATTCTTTTGTTTAGAATTTTCTCCACTTCAAATTCCTCCTCTTCTTCAATAATGACTGGTTTTGGTGGTATTTTCTTCTGTCCCTCTACCTGTGATTTATAGAGTTGTACTCTACTTACATTGACTACAGGATGTATTTTAATAGACTTAGGCAGTTCTAATTCTATTGCATTACTCGAGACAATTCTCTTTACTTTGTAGGGACCCATAAAGCGTTTGGTCAGCTTCTCCGATCTTTTCCCTTTCATCTGCCACTTCAAGTCCTTCGTGCTTAGCAGCACCAAATCCCCTATCCTGTACTCTTCCTTCTCCTTTCGTCTCCTATCTACAAACTTCTTCATCTCCTCCTGCGCTTTCCCTAACGCTGCTTTTGCTTTCTCCTGAATTTTCTTCATTTTTTCTATAAATTTTCCCACTACTTTGTATTTTCCTTTCCTTCTTCCCTCAAATTCCATCCTTGGATCCTGGCCGTAGTTTATCTTGAATGGTGAGGTTTTTGTTGCTGTGTGAACTTTGTTATTGTATACAAATTCCACTGTTCCTAACCAATCTGGCCACTGCTCTTGCCTGTGATTGATAAAGATTCTCAGATACTGCTCTAACTCCTGGTTCATCCTTTCTGTTTGACTATCCATTTGAGGGTGATAAGCCATCAAGAGTTTTGTCTGGATTCCCAGTAAGTTATTTAACTTCTTCATCATTCCTGCCACAAATTGCACTCCCCTATCCGATATGACACTCTCTGGGAGCCTGTATAGCTTCCATACATGATCTTGGAACAGTCTCGTGAGCCCTTTTGCTGATGTCCTTTTGGTTGTTGCTATAAAGTGTGCCATTTTGCTAAAATGATTGCAGACTACTAGAATGGCGTTATATCCTTGGGCCAGTGACAGTTTGGTGATAAAATCCACTGATATATGGCTCTAAGGTGTTTCTGGAATCGCATTGGGCATCAGCTTTCCTGCTGGCACCTCACTCTGGTTTTTGTATCTCTGGCACACATCACATCCATCCACGTATCTTCCTACCTCTTTTGTTACTCCCAGCCACCAGTAATTCCTGGTGACCAACTCTGCCATCTTCCATCTTCCCCCATGTCCTCCTATTGGAGTGTCATGGTGTAGTTGGATTATCTCCCTCCTGAGATCCCCTTCCAGTATGTATATCCTTCCTTCTTTTAATACCATTCCGTCTTCTACTTCCCACTCTTCATCTTTTAATACTTTTACCTCCGCCCTTTTTAACTTCTCCACTGCTTTTACTATCTTCTCATTCCCTTTCTGCGCTCTTTTGATTCTTTCTCTTAGATCTTCTTCCTCCATCATCATTTCCACTCCCCTAATCCATTCTGGCTTTATCAGTTTCTGATCTTTGTTGTCTCTTTCTACCCTCTCCTGCTAGTCTGGTCTTCTGCTTAACCCATCTGCTTTTCCCATGCTCTTTCCTGGAATGTGCTTTAGGGTGAAATTAAACCGCGATAGGTATAGGGCCCATCTTGCTTGTCTGTAGTTTAATTTCTGACTTGTCATAAAGTACTGGAGGTTCTTATGGTCTGTCCAGATTTTGAATTCAAGTTTTGCTCCTTCCAAGTAATACCTCCATGCTTCTAGACACCTTATAACCACCAGTATCTCCTTATTGTGGATTTTGTAGTTTTGCTCTGTGACATTTAACAATTTAGAGATAAAGGCTACTGGCCTCCATTTCTTATCTTCGCACTTTGTTGACAGCACTCCTCTTGTAGCATAACCGGAGGCATCTGCTTCCACCCTCATTTCTCTATCGATGTCTGGGATGGCCAGAACAGGTTCCATGGTAAACACTGCTTTGAGTTTCTCAAACACTTTCTTCTGTTCCTTTTCCCACTTTCACTTTTGCTCCTTTCTAACTAGCACATGTAATGGCGCTGCTATCCTAGCAAAGTCCTTTATGAACCTCCTGTAGTAATTGGCGAGGCCTAGGAATTTTTGCACCTCCTTAACGTTCCTAGGTGCCAGCCAGCTCAGAACTCCTTCTACTTTCTCCCTCTGCATCTCTACTCCCTTTGGGCCAATCACCACTCCCAGGAACTCTACCTCTCTTACTTTCCATTTGCATTTCTCCAGCTTTACAAACAGATCATTCTCCTCCAATCTTCTTAGCACTTCTTCTACCAGTTCATCATGGCCCTCTTCTGTGTCTGTGGCTACCAAAATGTCATCAATGAAAGTTGCCATACCTCCTTGGTTTATGAGGTCCCTGAACAGGTCATTCATTATTGTTTGGAAGGTGGCGGAGGAGTTTGTTAGCCCAATGTCACAAACTTCATTCGGACCATAAATCCAGGAATACTTGACCGATTTCGACGATCTAAATGGTCACCAAAAGCCCTTAAAAAGACCTTTCAAATGGTACCAAAAACGTCTCAAAGCGATCAGTATTCACTGAGTTATCAGCAGATCAGTCAGTGATCACCAAGTCACCAGACACTAAATCACCAATATCTCAGGAACCACTTAATGTAATCATTTGCTTCAATGACCATTGTGAAGCTCTCTTCAATGCGCTTCTTTCGGCCATAAATAGATCCAGAGGCAATAAGATCCCATGGAGATACAAGGTCCTCAATGTTTGCACATGATACTGATCTTTACCCATAGATTATCATCTGTCCTTGAATAGAACAAAGGACTGCCCTAAGATGGTTATGTTATCTCTATTTCAAGAACAATAGCACTCCTATATATAGAACAATAGGTAGTGATCATGTGGTAGGCTGTTCTGGTGCACAGACCACCACAATCATGTATTTAAGAACTGTATGTCTAAGGATAAACCTCAAACTTAACAACATCTTTTGCTACTGTCTAAACTTTGCTTTTTTGAGCCTTTTGATTATTAAATCATCAACTCACAAATCAGTAAGTGGCCATTTGTGATACCCAAAATACATGACCATGGGTTTGTACGCTCCAATATGTGTTGCAAATGCCACTTTCCATTCATCCCCTTCCTTGATTCTGACATTATTGTACCTTCATCTTAAGTCCAACTTTGTAAACACCTTTCTCTTTCCTACTCCGTCCAAGATGTCTGCAATGAGAGGTAAAGGGTAGCCATTTTTTATCGTTCACTGGTTTATGTACCAATAATCCTGCACCATCCTTTGTATGCTGTCTTTCTTTGCTACAAAGTGTACCAGTGACGTTTGAGGTGATTTAGAGGGTCAGATGTACCCCTTCCTCAATTGGTCTTCCACAAATGTCTGTACCTCCTCTCTTTCTTCTCTCGACAATGAGTATACCTTCCTTTTTTTTGGTGTAAACCCCTCTTTTAGCTCTATCGCATGATCCCAGGCTTTCTGTGCTGGCATCCTCTCTGACTCTTTCTTCCTGAATACTTTTCTCCATTTCCAAAATTTTCTGGGTACCAATTTCCTTAGTGTTTCTTTGTCCTCATCTCTTTCCACCTTTCTTGCTTCTCTTTTTCCCCCTTCGTGTTTCCTTTTTCCACATATTAGTGGGCAGCGTGTCATTTTCACTTCTCCTTTCTCCCAATCTATCTCTGGGTTATGGACTGCTAGCTATGGCATATCCAGTATCAGCTCCATTTTCCCCAAGTTGCATACATCTATCCTTGCCCTTTCCATATGTCCTTTGAAGAACATATTGCACTTGACCTGGTACATTATGGCTCCTCCCACATTTATTGTTCCATCTACATTTCTAACTAATAGGGGTTTCTTTAGCTTCTCCATTTTAAACCCCTTTTCCTTTGCAAAGGTCATATTCATGAACAGACCTGTCGCCCCACTATCCAACAGTGCTTTTACTGCCACACCTTCATGATTTTCCAACTTTTCTAACCCCACTTTTAACCAGACCTTTCTTAACAGCTGTAGTGTGTGCTGTATATCTCTTACTCTTTCAGTTGTATTGATGAAATTTAATTTATTGCCCAGGTTTTCTGGGCACAATACACTGTATACATTGTTGGAGACCAGTCAAGAGCTCACTGTCCTCCATTTTCTTTTGCCAACTCCTGTGGCGTTTCCACTACTCTTCCCTTATGCCTCTTCCAGCAGTTCTTGACCATGTGGCCCCACTTTCCACACACATAGCATATTCTATCTCCTCCTCTTCCTCTATCTATATCCATTGCATTTGGGTCTCTCCTTAGACCTATTTGACTTCCTCCTCTATTAGGTATATTTCCTTCTCCTCCTTTATATCCTCCTTCCGTTCTCCATGTTATCTACCCCCCCCTTCCCCCATATGATCCCCTTCCTCTGGGCTGTGCATTTCCCCCTAGGCATGCCATATTTCTTCCCAATACTCTTTCTTCTGCCCTGCTCTGTCTCTGGTTTCTGTCTAATCTTACTGCTCTTTCCTGCTATTCTCCAATGGTGGTCAGCAGTTTCTCTGCTTCAGCTAACTTCCTTCTGATGGCCCCGTTTAACCCTCGTTTGAATTCTTCAATGAGGGGCCTTCCCTCATAGCCACTCCCTCTGGTGACTTTTTTTAATTCCTGTACATATTCATCACAGGTTCTTCTTCCTTGCTCAATTGTTCTTAATTGCTCTATCTTCCTCTCTTCTTCTGACGTCTCCCCAAAGTTGTTTCTTATTTTAGCAAAGAGCTGCTCTGCCAATTCCACTTCTGACTCCCCTTTTACCAACTTATCTAATAGATTGTCTTTCCACGCCTCCACTATCCCTCCTTGTACATACAATAATACCCATGCCACTTGGGTTGCTGTCACTTCTTCTGTCATCTTCATTCTGATATATAGTCAAGCCATGTTTACAAACGTGCTCACCTCCTCCATCTTTCCACTAAAGACTTGAGGCCTTGCAACCTCTACTCTGCTTCCTTGCTGTTAAAGGAGCATAGTGCTAACCTGCTACTGCAGGGTTGCGATCATAGTGAGGAGTTGCTCCTCTCTGGTTTGGGTGGATACTAAAGAGGCTTCCCCCTGTTGTTGTTGGGACATATTGTATAGTGGTGGTGATGGTGATGGTGGGGTTGATGATTTGTACTCCAATGATTCCTGATCCAGGATTGCTAACTAAGGCCTATGTCCAACAGGGCATACAATCTTCACCTGTCTAGACTCCTACTGCCTTACTGACTACTGCTCTAATCAAATTTGGTATATGATTGCCCCTAAGGAGAGGACCCCTACACTAAGTGGCTTCCCAAGGAATAACCACCAATCTCCTGCATATACCATTCACAATAGAACATAGCATGGAGTTTATATAGAGAAGAAGGTAATGAACAATGTTCAATTGCAAGGTCAGGACTCAAACAAGGTACTTGGACTTAGTACCAAGACTCCTCCCTTAGTCCCTAACTGACTGAGAAGTCCCCTTTACAGCTAGGGCCTACTATCCAAAAAGCTTGTGAGCACTATACCCACTAGCAAGGAAGGTAAGAGAATAAGTAGTGGTGAGGTCGCAAGGTACAAGATCACCATTGGGGATCGAGTTCTTATGTTATTGATAGACAGTGAATGTTCTTAGTGATCACCCTAGATGGATGTTCAAGAAGAACTCGATAGAGTTCTTTGTTGAATTGAGCTACTACTTATACTACTTTACAGTAGCTATACTGCTACTAGTCTATAATCACATGTTCCTCTAGAATGTTCTATGACCTCATGACCTTATCACGTGACTTGACTTCTTAAGGTCCCCTGCTATTTATATCTCAACCCCATTGTATGCTTTGAGGTTTTGGACTAAGTGTTCGAATGCACAGGAGACTTTTTCCTGCTTGGGGCTCATAACAAAGAGATTGACTTTCTTGACCTAGCAATAGAGGCAAAAGGAATCAAGATACAGAAGGAGAAAGTGGTAGGAGTTCTCAAATGGCCTAGACCTAAGACAGTCAAAGAGGTGCAGAAGTTCCTAGGATTGGCAAATTACTATAGGTGATTTGTAAAAGATTTTGCTAAGTTAGCTAAACTACTGTAAAGATTGGTTAGGAAAGATAAAAAGTGGAATTGGAGAGAGAAACAGGAAGCAGTGTTCAAGGAGTTAAAAAGGGTGTTTACAATAAGACCAGTGCTAGTAGCACCTAACTTGGACAAGAAAATAAGAGTAGAAGCAGATGCATCAGAGTATGCAATAGGAGAAGTGTTATCAATAAAGTATAAGAATGAAAAGTGGAGGCCAGTAGTCTTTATTTCAAAATCATTGAACAAAACAGAAAGGAATTATGAGATTCATAATAGAGAAATGTTGGTAATCATCAGGTGTCTAGAAGAGTGGAGGCACTTACTGGAAGGTATACAAGATAGATTTGAGATCTGGAGTGATCATAAAAATCTCGAATATTTCATGAGCAGCCAGAAGTTAAACAGGAGACAAGTATAATGGACTTTGTATCTATCAAGATTTGACTTCTACCTGAAACATATACCAGGGAATAGTATGGGATGAGTGTTATCAATGGACAGTGAATATCTTTAGCAATCACCCTAGGTGGATGTTTAAGAAGAACTCGATGGAGTTCTTCGTTGGATTGCAGTCCTACTTATACTACTACTACAGTGGCTGTACCCTAGAGTCCTGCAATCACATATTCTTTCCAGAATGTTCTATGATTATCTGACCTTGTCACATGATTTGACTTACTGAGTCCCCATCCTATTTATATCCTTACTCCATTGTATGCTTTGAGGTTTTGGATTAAGTGTTCAAATGCATGGGAAACCTTTTCCTATTTGGGGCTCTTATAACAAAACTGGTGACATCTGAGGGGATTTTGATGGTCTGATATATCTCTTTCTCAGCTGATCCTCTACAAATTTCTGAACCTCTTCCCTTTCATTCTTAGATAAAGGGTAAATTCTTTCTTTCCTAGGTTTGAACATCTCCTTGAGACCAATGGTATAATCCCAGATTTTCCTTGTCAGCATCTTCTCTGACTCTACCTTCCCAAACATCTTTTTCTACCTTAGAAATTTCTGTGGCACTATTTCCTCAATCTTTCTATAGTCCACTCTGACCTCTTCTTCTCTTCTCCAGTCCTCTTTGTCATTTACTGCCCATCTTACAATCTTTTCCTCTTCTAGAGTTGCTACTCTCTTCTCTTTCTTCACTCCCTTTTCTTTCTTTTGCTTTATATTCCTTTCATACAGTGGTGGGCATCTTGTTATCTTGACTTCTTCTATCTCCCAGTTTATCTCTGGGTTGTGTACTTGTAACCATGGCATCCCCAATATAACATTTGTCTTCCCCAGATCACACACATCTATTCTCATCCTTTCTATATGACCCTTGTAGTACATGTTCACTTCTACTTAATAGGTAATAGCTCCTGCACTGTTGTTGGTCCCATTGACATTTCTGATTGCTATCGGTCTCTCCAATTTTTGCAGCCTAAATCCATATTTCACTGCCATCTTCCAATCCATAAATATCCTTGTTGTGCCACTATCCAAGAGCACTTTTACTGTTACCCCTTTGTACATATCTATCTTTTCTACTCCAATATTCAGTCACACTTCCCTTAGCATTTTAAATATCCTCCTCACATTTCTCTTTATACTCTTCTCTCTTGCTATACTTCTCAGAACTCCTGTCCATGCGCTGCTTTGCTGCACTTCTCCCTATAGAGGGTGCACTGCTACTTTCTAGTCCTACTATAGCTGTTTCTTTCCAGTTCCACATTCTGGGCACAAAATTCTCTTTCTATTCTCCTCTAGTATTCCCTCAACTGTATCCTTCCTTCCATACTAGCTATACTTTACATTGACTGCCCCTCTTTCCCTTGCTGTATTCTTTCTTCACCTCTATGCTTCAAGACACCTGCTGTACCACATATTTCTCAATTGTTCACACCAGAGATAAATTCTTGTCTCTTGTTCTTATACATTTTGGTGTCTTTGTAGTTGCATCCTCTATACTCCACAAACATCACAACTTCCCACTTAGTCATTCACCCTCTCTGCTCTAATGCAGCACTTCTCAGGGGCATACTCTGTGCACCACTATATTCTTGTGCCTTTCTCCATAAGAAGTGTACTAGTCTCTTTTCTTGTTGTACCTTTTGTAGTCTGGCCACACATGCTGCCTCTTTCTCCCTTCTCTTCTTCTTGTTAACCTCAATGTTTGGGCATTCCTATTTGTAATGCCCAATACCCCAACACCTGAAGCATTTCACTTCTTCTATCGTCTCTTGCCTTCTCACTTTTATCTCTTCTATCACTCCACATCTCATCACCCTACTTGCTATCACTTCAAATTTATTTTGGGAAATCAGCTTCCCCTTCTCTTTCTTTCTTTTATTTCTGCAATTACAGGCCAGATGCCTAAACCTTTTATACCCCTAACATACCCTTCTTTCTCTCCTCTCTATTTCTGTTCTTAATTTGGCAAGGGCATGCCATTGGTTGAGCATCCTGCTCATGAGAGTATTATATTGCTCCAGAGACATAGTGTTACATCTCCAGAGAAGTTGAATAGAGAATGATCTTACTATTGTTACATCTACTGGAGTGCAAGATCTTTACCTAGCTGAACATCTACTGCCTTACTTACTACTGCTCTAATACTATGGTTATACTATCACCCCAAGAAGAGGATCTCTAACCTAAATGTCTTCCTAAGGATACAGCATTAATCCTTTGCATGTACAGCCCACAATAGGACTTCAGCACAAGGTTTATAGAATGAAAAGGGTACAAGTAGATTACTGAGCACCACTCAATTGTAAGATCAGGTCTCAGACACAATATCTGAGCTTGGTACTGCACTTCCACCAATAGTCCCTAACTGACTATCAAGTCCCCTTAAGCCTAGGGCCCAGCTATGTTGTAGTGGTCCTAAGTTGTGTTATCCAGGTACTGAGGAAGATGAGAGAGTAAGAAGTGGCAAGGCTCTGTGATAAGCAGTGCCAATAAAGGAATTGAGTTCTGGTATAAGAACTTAGACTGAGATGTCTTAGAATTACTTCTAGTCTGAGTTGACAAGGAGAACTCAATAGAGTTCTTATTCTATTGCTATACAACTACTTATATACATTCTGTATTTACTTCCATTTATAAAGTCCTGTGCATCTCTTTTGAGTCATTCCCTCTTGTGTATCTGTTGATTTCCTAATTAAATGAAAAGAAAAAGAAAAGAAATATAAATAATGACTTAGCCATTTGGCTGAGTCATGACAAATAGCAAGTTCTCTCTTTCTATGGTTCATCTAAAAACCTACTTCTCTTGGAACCCCATATTCCCTCCAGTCTTTGGACTAACTTGTGGAGTGTAACTAAAAGCCTTGGTATTCATCTTTTCAATATAACTCTTCTGAAAACCTTAACCAGACCCTTTGTAGAGGGGTGAAGAGATATCAAGTGTTAGCATAGGCTCAAGGTTGAAACATATATTCACCCTTATGGTCTTAACATTCTCTGTCAGATGAACTTAAATATGCTTTGTCCCCCACTCAAGTCTACTGGTCATTCATGAGCACAACACTGTAATCTATTCTTTCTAAATACTTTTGATACTTTGTTGACATTTTGTTATACCATTGTTCTTATTTTGTTTCATCAATGTTAACCCATCGTCAATACTGTTTGGTTGATCATAATTGTTGATGCCTTGTTGGTTCATCCAGCATATTGTTTAATCAGTCATCATTGTTGGTACATTATTGATCATTCATCGATCATACAATTACTCTCATTCTAAGATTAATTACAGATCGATTTGGCACCAAATGTCAGTGTTTGTAGAGGATGAAAGCCCCGTATAGTCATAATTGATTTTTGACCTGCGTGTGATGCAGAGACAATGGAAGTCATGAGCACAACACACAATTTGATTCAAATAATGAGATGACTATCAAGATAGGGGTATTTATGTGATCGCAAGGTACCAACAATGATGACTAATCAAACAATATGGATGATCCATCGACAATTGTGATCAACCAAACAGTATTGTTCATTCATCTTAGGCACCGAGCTGGCTTCAAAAAAAAAGGCATTTATATATCATCCTTTTATTGTTTTTCGATTTTTATCTTTTGTAAAGTCTTTGACATCTGCTTGCCGGACGATATGGGTTCAACGAGCCCTGTTCCAGTGGTATAGATTCATTGAACCTTTCAGTCTTGTGTGTTGTCAGTTAATAGGGTAAACATCTGTAACAGATTTATCTGTTTTCTTCTGTTCCTGCCCATCCAGTTGTTGGAATTCGGATCTTATGCGAGCCTGTGCGATGCATGTGATTCTTTAATTGTTTCACGTTCTATTGTTCTAGACAGGTATATAAGTAGAATTAGTTTGTATTCATCATTCGTTTGTACCCTCCCCCGTTCGTATTTCAACACCAGTTCACTACTTTGTTATTGTGTATGCAGTAGTCAATTTATTGTTCATGTCCTCAACATAATTGGACAATCCCATGTTTGTCAAAACAAATATAACAGTGGTGAGAATACAAGGTCAACGTGTGCAATACATCATATAGATCTGACATAATTTGAAGTCTCCACTTCATGCGCAGACTCAACCTTTCTACTAATTCAAAACTCGTCAGCCGAGCTCGACATTGCACTTTATTCTTTCTAAATACTTTTGATACTTTGCAGATCTTTTGTTACACCATTGTTCTCATTTTTTTTCGTCAATGTTAATCCATCGTCGATATCCTGATTCTCTCTTCACTCCTCATTGTCCTGCCAATCGTCATTGTGTTTGGAATCGCCATTGTCATCCCGAACATTCTGGCCCTCATACTGCCTCTCATGTTCATGCTCAGTAGTATGGCCATGAAAATCTCTCCCTCCCCCTCTCCCTTACCATCTTCCTGGATGCCTTCTGTGTCACTTTCTTCCTTTTTTGTCCCAAATTGTGAACTTGTCCGCTTTGTAGAACTCTACTGCCGCTGCATAGTCAATAGTTTTGAACTGATGAAAATATCGCTTCTTCACATCAAACTCCCAATACCAGATTACCGACTTTTCCCCATGCCCGACTTTATAAAGCCCACTGTTCCTCCTCACCGACTTTTTGCGGGAGAGAATGTGAAGAAGGGCTGAGACACGGTTCGATCCAAAGAGAGGAACGTATGGCCGGATGACCTTTGCTTTCTCCATTTTATTGACAACCTGGCAAGCGATTGGATAAATTCAGTGTGGATGATCATATTTGAAACATACCCGAAGAAATGCAGCAGGCACCAGCTCATCAAAGTTTTCGGTTCCAGTCCACTCAAATGTGGTGCGGGATAATGTTCGGACTGTTGCTGAGATGTCCCAAAGATCATGACTTGACGGATTATGTCTTTTCGTCACCATTCCCATCGCTATCTGAGGCTTGCAATAATCAAGATCTGCCAGTCGCTGCAATATAGTGAGCGGAACATCCTCAAAAAGATAGTAACGATTTGGGTCAGCACAAATATGTGAGACGACGGAAAAAGTGATCAACTTGAGACAGGAATCAGTAAACTCAGTGCCATGAGGCCAGGATAGTGCAATAGAGGAGCCGATGATACCCGGCGCCAACACAAGCTCTGGAATAACAAGTAAGTTAAGGGCAGATGCAAGGGGGGAAAATACATGCTTGAACCGTCGATAGTGTAGCTTGATGCATAATGATGCTGACTTTGAATCAAGCGATCAAGGTATTTGCAATAAATGGCAGGAGTGTTAACACAGAAGGAACCAGAGCGAGTGGGATCGCAGAGGAAATCACCAAAAGATTTGTGGTAGAAACGAATTATTCCATGAACACTCTGAATATATCCCATGATCAAATCAGTTAGATGGAACCATTGACCTTGGTCATGACATGGCCGTGTGGGATCGATGCGAGGGTCAATTGAGTTGGGAGGGCCCAAAGATGGCTCGTATAAAAGTACGGCATGTAGGTGGTAGCAGATGTCTCTGAACATACACTCGGAGATCCCAAACATGCAACAATACGCGGAAACATACCGACAAATTTCAGCATTCTGGTTGCCCAAACCAGAGAAAAGAAGGAATTGTGCAGACAGAAGAATGCTCTCTGGAATCTGCTCCATGATGTGGACATAGAGAGCATCAAGTTGTGAAAGGGCTGATGTAGATCCTTGTTTCCCTTCACCGGAGAGGGCGTCGAGAACAGACTGCAGTCGTTCACGGAATTGCGAGTCTGGTGGATGGGCCACATGACGCAGAACAGCAGCAGGGTGAGCGAATAGGCCATCTGCTGCATCAACAAGCAACCTGATATCGTTATCAGCTGGCCATGATGACGACAATTGTGGGAAATTTTGTTTTTCAAGTATGTTCTTGAATCCACCTCGAAGATACATCTCAATCTCGCCATCTGCCTCTCGAGAGATAGGGAGTTCAATAGAATGAGTGACAGAAGCGATATTGTCCTGCTTGAATGTGGACACAATGCGAGGTTCAGCGCGACTGAAGATAGCCCAATGAAATGGAGTGGACCCTTCCCTGACAGAGGATGTAATTATCTTGATAATTTCTGCTTGTGCATCTTCACCAGAACACTCGTCTAATCCATCAATGAAGATGGCTTTTGGTTGTACTCTCTTTCCCTGCTTCCCTAGCTCGCGAAGCGGCTCAACAATCAATGATCTGAATTGAGATGGAATTTTCTTCTCAACAAGACTCTTATCCTTTGAGATCCTCTCATTGACAGCGGTACGATAGTCAGGAAGCGCGGTGGTAAGTTGGTAAGCGATGGAAGTGAACAAGCGTAAGGGATTAGAGTGTTTGTGGACAGTGAAGAAGAATGCAGCACCAAGGTGTCCAGTATCTTTGAGTTTTTCGGCACATGTCTGAGCGATGGCCGATTTCCCGACTCCAGCCGGTCCCCTCATCCAGTACATCGACGAAGGTGGGTCGACGGATTCGGTTACCCAATTTGTGATGTCAGCGATATACTGTTCCCTAGTACCTGGGAAGCAGCGACGATCGTAATGGTCTTGAGAATCAAATGCTGCTCCTGGACTGGAGGCATCATAAAGGATATCAATACCTAGTACTAAATTAACTAACCGTTCATCAGCCGAAACAAAGCTACTCACCAGATCGGCCGTAGTGGCTCGTAATGTTGGTAATCGACTGCGCAAAGCTACTATCCCTAACTATGAAGTCACTGGCATTGGGAAACATGGACATGTTGGTGGAAAGACAGATAGATGATGAGAGCAGGAAGCTGTTAAATTCATGTCAACGTGTGAATGCAGGTCATAAACTATCCTACCGCGGCGAATTTTTCCCATGTTTGATCTTTCTCCTCCAGATGATTCTCCCACTCAATCTTGTGCTATGACAAGTCCATTGTATGAGAAATGGGAATGCTGTATGACATGAACGGATAGTGTCCAACCGAAAGGGCTTCAACGATTGCAGGATGAGAGTGTTATGTGAGGGTAAAAAAGCGGAGCTTTGCATAGCATGGATGAAATTATTGCACTGATCCACGCAGGATGCCGCATGAAAATGCTGTGTGGAAAAAGGAGTTGAAAATAGAGTCTTCTACGTATAATAGAAGATGCGAAAAGGGTGACAACGAAACTGGGGATGAACTGTGACTCTTATATAAAGACGTGTCGATGTTTGCAACCAGAAAACTTATTTGTCACTGTTAAAGTGTCGACCTGACCATTATCCAGGTTTATTTATGTCCGAGCTTCAAGTGATCTATTGGACATTGTCCGACTCAGACAAACTGAATGTAGAGCATGACCCCGGCGCTGTTCCTTCTCTCTTCAATTGTCAGAAATCACATGCGAGACCTCGAACCGCTGCTACAAGAGGATTGTGTCGACCTAATAGCTCGTTGTCTGAATGCAGTAGCCAATGCACTGAGAAAGCAATCAAACATCAGTCAACTGGATAGCGCTCGAAGATCGAGGAGGATGCACTCGCACTCGATGGTCCTTGGATAGACAACGTTTCAACCATTAATTTTTGTCACTCCGGCATTTCGCATTCCCATATGTCGCTCACTACAAAGCCGAACAACAAAATCTCTGTGCAGAACAAGTAAAAGCTCAAATATCCGGTGAACGCTCACAATTTCCATTCACGTCTCTCGCTTTTTCGTCAAGTTCGATCTCTGCCCCTCTTGCTCTCCTTGTTCTTCCTGCACCACATTCAACTGTTGCGTTGTCAGGATTCCAACGTAGCGAAAGGGAACATCAAGTTTATGGAAGAGATCAAAAATATTATGATGTGCATTCAAGAGGTGACAAAAAGCCGAATAGGTATCAGCCATACCGCGTTGGTGCCCGGGGTCATCGGGAATCTCTCTTCGATGGTTCCAATAATATTGCTCTGGACTGTAATTTGACAGCCATAAATGATAATCTTTCCCGAATTCAACTGGTCTTGCGATAACGGAACGAGCTCATGATAAAGATGAAGTATTTGAAGGCCGGATGCAGTTGGTATACGAACTGTCATCCTTACCTTCTAGATTTTCATTCCATTGCTCTCTTGCCATTATCCCTTCCCTCCCCTTCTACCCCATCCTCTTCCTTCCACATCGTCGACCGGTTGGCTCCATAAAACTTCATTGCCACCGCATACTCAATAGTCTTCAACTGATGAAAATACCGCTTCTCCAAATCAAACCCCCAATACCAAACAACCGACTTTTCCCCATGACCAAATTTAAAACCCCCTGTTCCTTCTAACAGCCTGGATATAGGACAAAGTATGGAAAAATCTGTCGCACGGTTCGATCCAAGCTGAGGATGATAGGGCTAGACAACGTTTGCTTTCTCAAGTTTGTCAATTGTCTGGTATAACGTATGTACAGGTCAACTACCTTGCCGCTTATCATGATCTCAGGTAAAAAAAAACGCACTGAAAGAAATCCCGCAGGCATGAAAAAATCAAATTTATCCGTACAGGTGCAGCACAATAAACTGTGGGATCATGCTTGATCTATCCCAGGAATATCGGAAACAGTGGTGCTGGTGTTGATCCAAGCGGGGAGCTCCCATGTCATCATATCCGCGATAAAAGAATTGCGATGATCAAGCTCTGCTAGCGGTCGTAAAGCAGGTAATGAAACATCCCCGAAAAACTGCGTCGTCATGGGATAACCGGCACAACAGCTGGGCAAAGAATATAAAAAGAGTCAACAAACTCAGTCTCATGTGGCCAAGAGAGTGAGGCAGAATAACTGGCGACAATGCAAGTCCTCAAAATTCCAAGCAGGTCAGAGAACAGACATAAGGAGAGGGGAAAGACATACTTTAACCCTCAATAACGTAGCTTGATGCAGAATGATAACAGCTGTACACAGTTTCGGCATAAAAGGATGTTCTTGAATTCGCCCCGGAAGTACATCTCAATTTCTCCATCTGCCTCACGCGAGACCAACAATCCGACTGAATGTCTGTCAGTTTCTCAACACATGGTTGGACAATGGCGGGTTTGCCTGTTCCATCTCGGTCTCTCACCCAGTACATTAACGAGGACGTGTCGACAAATTCAGTAACCTGATGTCGGCGATATATTGATTGCGAGTTCCCAGGAAGCAGCTGCGATTGTAGTGTTCTGGCGAGTTTAATTGACTGGAGGCATCATGGAGGATCTGATACCAGCACATTCGATTAACACAACCAATATGGAACACGAGTTCACTCACCATATTCGTTATTGTTGATGATCTGTACGAAACGAACGTTATGGATGGATTGGCACGTTACCGGCATCAGAGAACATGGTCATGTGGTGAGGCGACTCTTCACGACGACGATTCCTCCTTTCCCCATCATATGCAGTTCCATCCTTTACCTGTGAGATATACAGTATATAATGTCCGGTCAACATGGGGTCGAGGCATATGAATGCTGTAGAAATATGATAAACTTGTGACACTTAGTCTTCATGTGTAAATGACTGAGGTGTCAATACATGTCCTAGCTACTTATATATGTTCTCTGAATACAATAGCAACAATAGATAGTACAAGGTTTCAAGGACACAGCCTGTAAATACAATAGTTTCCAATATGTGAACAATTGCCACTTTGTATTGTGACCACAAGTGGTCATAATTATGTCATCTTGGACTTGCAAATGTTTGTCTACTCAACACTCCCCCTCAAACATATGCAAGGCGAAGTGCAGAGGCGAAGTGCTTGACTTTTGGTGATGGCAATGCCTTGGTAAGAGTGTCTGCGATCATCTCATCTGTTGGACAGTAAACTAACTTGATTTGGCCTTCTTCAATAATCCAGCAGATAAAGTAGTACTTTATATCAATATGCTTGGTACGTGCATGGTAACAATGTTCTTTTGTGAGTTCAATGGCTGATTTGTTGTCAGAATAAAGTATTGTTGGGTCCAGTGTCATGCCAAAAATATCATGGATAAGGGATTGCAACCAGAGGACTTCTTTCATTGTGTGAGTTGCAGCAATGTACTCACTTTCAGTGGTAGATAAGCTAACAATTTCTTGTTTCTTAGTGCTCCAGGATACTGCACCACCATTCAGAAGAACTGCATATCCAGATAAGGCATGTTGATCTTCAGCCACATTGCTATCTGTGTCACCGTATGCATAGAGTTCAGGGTTTATAATATTGCATCCATAGATGAGCCATAAGTTTTTTATTCCACAAAATATTCTTTCAACAGCTTGCCAATACTCAAGTCCAGGGTTATGCATAAAGCACGATACAGTTTGGACAGCATAGGAGATATCTGGGCATGTGCTGATCATGACATAGATAAGCTCTCCAACACATTCATAGTATGGTATATTGTGCATTCTTGCAATCTCGGCAGTGGTACTGGGACACTGGGCTGAGGATAGCTTTAGGGATGGATCCATTGGGATAGATACAGGTTTGAGATGATCAAAGTTGTGGCAACAGAGGATGAAGTCAATGTAAGAGTGTTGTAAGATACTGATGGTACATAATTCATGATTTCTTGTAATCTCCAATCCTAAAAACCAATATAGCTTGCCCATGTCAGTGATTTCAATGTGTTCCTGGATTGAATTTTTGAAGTGTACAATACACTCAATTGAATTTGATCCAATAGTGTAGTTATCTATGTGCACTAGAATCACAACAAAGTCTTCATCAATAAATCAGTAGAAGACAGCTTCATCAATGTGGCAGTAGGTAAACCCAAGATGGTGTACAAGTATGTTGACTAGCTTTTGGTACCAACAACATCCTGATTGCTTTAGTCTATATAGTGTCTTCCATAGATAGTATACTTTGCCTTCAGTACCTTTTTCTATATATTCTGGTAGCTGCTTCATGTAGATATCTTCTTCTTTAGTGAGTTTACCATTTAGATATGCTTCTTTGATGTTAATTTGATACAACTCAAAGTCTTCTTCAGCTGCAATGGCAAGAATGGTATGGATAGATTGTAGTTTGGCTACTGGTGCAAATGTATCAAAATAATCAACACCTAGGACTTGGACAAAACCTTATGTTATGTAGTGAGCTTTGTAACAGATAATGTTGCTGCTTGTATCCTTTTTGATGCAGAATATCCATTTGGAGCTGATAATATTTGCACCTTTGGGTAGATCAACAAGTTACTATGTTTTAGCTACTTTGAGTATTACTAACTCTTCTTTCATCCTATCTTGCCATTGAGGCCAGTCAGGTTGACTCTTGGTTTCTTTCAAGGACTGCAGTTCAAAGGCTTTTACATTATTGATTTCTGTAGCCAAAGCATACTCATCTAGATAATCTGTAGACATTATCTACTCAGCGGCTTTCTCTTTCTCAGAAATAATAGGTAGTTGGGAAATTTGGACTCCCTTGGGAATGATTGGATCAGATAGCTAGTTTGAAGCAGTTCCTTCACTATAAAGTAATCACTGTATACATTCACTAGGTTTTTTTATTCTGGTGACTTGTTGATCTGACTTTTCAGGTAAAGCTGTAACTGTTAGTACTTTGGTTTGATGGAAGGTAACAGGAATAGGTTGATCAGGTTTTGTCTCGATGAGTACTGGTTCTTCTTCTTCTCTCTCAAAATAAGAAGCTAATGTAGCCAACTTGTTAAAGTAAATATTGTACTCAACAGATACAGTTTACTTGTCTGGCCAATAGATATGATAACTCTTGCTTTTGTTGCCCAGACCAATCTAGTGGCTAGTTTAGACCCTTTCACCAAGTTTGTTACTATGTTCTGTTCTTATCCAACACTTCTCACCCCACTCACAAACATTACTGAGGTCAGATTTTGTACCAAAAACTGCTTCAAGTAGTGTCATACCCTTAACAGAGCATGTTAAGGTCCTATTCATCAACCAGACAATATGTTTTGCTGCCTCACCCCACAAGAATTTGGGTAGACCACTTTGATGGAGAAGAGCACAAGTTCATTCTAGAATATAGCAATTTCTCTATTTAGCAATACCATTTGTGCTATGGAGTATCATGTATAGTGAACTTTTGTTCTGTTCCTCAAGATTTTAAGTATGTGCTGAACTCTTTTTCCATGTATTCTCCTCCTTGATCTGAGTGCAATGTCTTGATATTCTTGTCAAGCTGCATATAACACCAAGCTTCAAAATCCTTGTAGGCTGTCATTGTCTTATTCTTTGACTTTAGCAAGTTGAGTCTAGTAAGCCATGTCTTGTTATCAGTAAAGGTGATATGATATCTTTATTCTTCTAATGTGTTTACAGGTGCAGGACCCCATAAGTCACTGTTTATTTCATCACCAAAGTCTTCAGCTTGTTTTTCTTCATGTATTTTTGGTATGGGCTTTTGAGTTGACTTTGCATATGTACATGCTTTACAGAAAAATAGATCATTAGAGTTTGTTGTTATAAGTTAAAGGCCAGTGATAAATCTGTCAATGATTAACTTCTTTGCAATATCATATAAGATATAACCTATATGTCAATGGAGTTACTATAGGATAACCTGTTTGACAGCATTGGCTATTAGTGGTTCACTGGTATATTTGTACAGGCCATGGGCATTTTTGGGAATTTCACCAGTTTTATTTCCTTTTTTTCATAAAGATACTATACTTTCCATTGTCAGAGGAACATTGAAAACTGCACTTGTCAAGTTTTCCAATTGAAACAAGAGTATAGCCAACTTCAGGAGAGTACAGAACTTTAGTGAGTTTGAGTTTAGAGGTTTTTGTGCTATTTGGTACTTCAATTGTCATATTTCCTTTTTCAACAGTATGAAAGCTTTGTTTGTTTGCTATATTCATGGTTTTGGGTGTGATTTCAGAGTAGTTTCAAGATGCTTATGTAGTGACTTAGCCTAGACAACTTGATCACCCTCCAAGTCCAAGTTAACAAGAAGAACTCAATAGAGTTCCCATTAAATTTCCTATACTACTTATACAACTACTACATGGTCTGTGCACTATCTCCCCGTGGTTCCCATGTGACTTAGTCATGTGATGTCATCTGACTTATGACTCATAATCCTGTGACTCTGTGACATTTAGTTATATGATACTTTCTTATGCTCCATCCTTGTGTAGTAAGTCCAGAAAGAAAAAAAAAGAAAAGAAAAGTAAATAATGACTTTAGCCATTTTGCCAAGTCATAACAGTTTATAGTAAGGTATGATATGAGTACTACAACCAGAGTCATATAGCTCAATGTGAGATGTAGGTTCAGCTTCACTGGATGTGATAGCTACAACTTCATCTTCAGTATTCAATAACCAATCATCATCTTCTACCACTTCAGAAAACCAGTCCTCATCATTGCAAATGCTTTCTTGAGGATATATGCTGTCATTTTTACTATTAGAGTTGTCTGAGTCATAAGTGACTGCATAAACTCTATTAGCTTCTAAGTCAAAGTCAATGGCATTAACAGAATTATTCCCTTTCTTGAAGAATCTCTTGTTGTTTGTTCCTTTCTTATTCTTTGAAGGTTTAGGACATCTAGCCCTATGGTGGCTCTTTTCACCACAGTTCCAGCAAGCACCTCTTGGCTTTCTATCTCTGGCACCCATAACAGCTAATGCTTTGTCTTGGTTGGTCCTTGATTTACAACCCCCTTTGGTCACATGAAGCCTTTCAGTTTGTCTTGATTGGCAGTCATACTCTTCAGAAATCAACAAGATTAGCACATCAGGGTCCACTTTCTTCATAGAATTGATTAGCTGAGCTGCAGCTAGCTGTAATAATGCAAAATTTGCAAGATTTCTAGGCAAGTAGCTGATTATTGTTGATCTATAATCTTCTTTACTAATAACAACACCAATAGTAGATAATTCTTCTTACTTAGTTACAAGTTTCTCAAGAAAATTTTGAATATTCTTGGAGTCTTTGCACTTCATGTCAAGGAATTGCATACAAAGGTCAGTTTGGGTATAGGCTCCTTTAGTTGTATATTCTTTGACAATCAGATCCTATCAATCCTTGACAGTTGGTTTAGAGTAAACCTTTATAAGGGTTGAATCAGAGATTTTCTGAGTAAACAATGACTTTGTAGCTCTCTTATCCTTTTTCCATTGAAAACTGTTGGTAATCTCTTCATCTATAGTTCCAGTAAGAGATTTTAGGCTGGTACTATCAAAGTGGTCCCAAAAGCCTTTTGTCTTAACAACATCTTGAAAGTGGATGTGGAAAATGGCCCAGTTGAGACCAAAGAGGTCAAGTTTAGGAACTATAGTAGGAAGGGAGTTAGTAAGGGATGTAGTAGTAGTACTAGATATGATAGTTATTCTGTGCAACAGGGCTCAATAACCTGTAAAAATATGATAAACTTGTGACACTTAGTCTTCATGTGTAAATGACTGAGGTGTCAATACATGTCCTAGCTACTTATATATATTCTCTAAATACAATAGCAACAATAGATAGTACAAGGTTTCAAGGATACAGTCTGTAAATACAATAGTTTCCAATATGTAAATAATTGTCACTTTGTATTGTGACTACTTGTAGTCACAATTATGTCATCTTGGACTTGCAAATGTTTGTCTACTCAACAAATGCAGTGTAGGAGTTGAAGCACAGATAAAAGTGAAAAACCTAATATAATTCTGCAAAGGTTATTTGTTTATCAACTCTTGCCAAGCAATCCAGATTCATATATCAATTGTTGCTCTGTGTACAGAGTGTATATTCAAAACTCATATTGTAACATGCTTTCATCAGGGAGCTGGTATTATGGGATGTCTATTTGTCTTTTGAAAACTAGTATCATCTATACATCCAATATTTGTTATCTCAATGTTTAGCATTCTCACAGCTGTTTAATATTCAGCTCCAGGAAATATCTGTTCTCTAAGACAAATATTAACTTAACCAGTTCTGGAAAAATCAATGGCCTAATTAGGAGAGGCACATAGTAAACAAGTAGATGACAAGATAAATGTACAGGTATATCTTTAAGAGTTAAAGGAATGCTAACCTAAGGCCAGACAGAAACAACTTGGATTAAACATTTGAGAGAAGATACAGGGGGGTATGCACACCTAAGGCCAGATAGAAACAACTGGCCTTAGGGCTTACAGACAGACACTTTATGTACAAGACAAAATATACAACTATTTATAGCAAAATGGATGAGTCTCGGGCTTCATTGCTAGAAGAAAAATTTAACAGATGAAATGAAATAGAAGTGATAGCAAAAGCATGCCATTTTGGAATAAAATAGTAAGTGAATAAGAAGAAATAATAAAAGGTAAAAGGAACCTTCCAGAAGGTACTTTGTCACTCCTACTTATTAAGACATTAATCCAATGGTAAGATTCCCAAAAGACTCCTAAATTTTTTGAAGGCCTTGTGAAGGAGGGCTTTAGTAAAGATGTCAGCCAACACGTCCTTGGTAGAGATATAGTTGAGCTTAATCTCTCAGTGTTCAATATATTCTCAAATAAAATAATGATAAATGTCAATATAATTGGTGTGAGAGTGGAATACTGGATTATTGGCTAAGGCAATGCACCCCTGATTGTTAGCATAAATCATAGTTGCTGTAGTAGGAGGAAAGTCTAGCTCAGTAAGCAAAGTATGAAGCCAAATGGCTTCTTTGGTAGCATTGGCTAAAGCAATATACTCAGCCTCTACAAAGAAAGTTGCTATAGTGGTCTGTTTCTTGGAGAACCAGGAGATAGAGCTTCCTGCAATGTCAAAGACAAAACCACTAGTCAATCTGTGATTATTATGATCTTGAGCCCAATTAGAATCTAACCACCCTACTAAGTCAAATTTTCCCTTCTTTCATTTCCCTAATACAAGGTTGTAATTTACTATCACAAATGGCCACTTACTGATTTGTGATTAAGTGATTTGATAATCAAAGTGCTCAAAAAAGTGAAGTTAGACAAGCAGCAAAAGATGTTGTTAAGTCTGAGGTTTATCCTCAGACATACAGTCCTTAAATACATGATTGTGGTGGTCTATACACTAGGTCAGTCTACCACATGATTACTATCTATTGTTCTACATATAGGAGTGCTATTGTTCTTGAAATAGAGATAACCTAACTGTCTTAGGGCAGTCCTTTGTTCTATTCAAGGACAGATAATAATCTATGGATAAAGATCAGTATCATATACAAATATTGAGGACCTTGTATCTCCATGGGATCTTATCACCTTGGGGTCTATTTATGGCCAAAAGAAGAGCATTGAAGAGAGCTTCACAATGGTCATTGAAGTGAATAATTATGTCAAGCAGTTCCCAAGATATCAGCAATTTAGTGTCTGGTAACTTAGTGATCACCAACTGAACTACTGATAACTTGGTGAATACTGATTGCCTTGAGACATTTTTGGTACCGTTTGAAAGGTTTCCTTAAGAGCTTTTGATGGCCATTTAGATTGTTGAAATCAGTTGAGTATTCCCAGAGTTATAGTCCAAATAAAGTTTGTGACATATTGACCACTTTGAAGACATCCAATTTTTGTAGCTGCACAAACTCCAGTTTTATGGTCTGCTCCTACTGCTTCAAATGTGATGAATAAATAGCCTCCTGGTAAGTTTTTAGTTCTCTAGAAACTGCAATAAAAGCAATATTGACATTGTCCAGTATAGTTATCTCATCAGTAGCTATAAGTTCAAAACAGCTAGGAGCTTTTCTTTTGCAGCCAGAACAACATAGGGCTGGGAGAGGAGAGGAGTCCTTAACTTTACTAGATGTGCTGACTTTTGTAGAAGAGTCAATTTTTGGGCCATTGGATGGTGGGATAGTTGATAGAGAAGGGGATTTCTTGAGGAGAGAGTTATCTTTTGGACCTGGAAGTGGGGTAACATCCTTCTAAATAGCATTATCAACTAGAGTATTGATTTCTTTGTTGCTGGCAGAGGTGTCTTGGACTTCAATAACCACTAGTTTACTTGGTGAGTTATCTCCAAAGAATTTAACATCTCAAGAGGCTATTAATTTGCCATTTTTGAGGTCTTCAAGACAATAGCCTTTTGCTTCATCTACCCACCAGCCAAGTATCTGGACTTTTACTGTCTAAGACTCCAGTTTACCTCTACACACCTACTTCAGTACATGTGCCCATCCCAATAGACCAAAAACTCATAAGTAAGATACATCAGGCTTACAGTCTGTCCATACCTCATAGAGAATGATATCATTTAATCCAGAAGTAGTAAACATGCTCCTGATATGAACTATATAAGAGAAAGCTTCACCCCAGTACCGCAAGTTGACATTTATAGTATATAACATTGAATAGACCATCTCAAAAAATATAGTGATAGCTTGCTCAGCAATTCCATTCTGTTCTGGAGTATAGGGGATGGTAGTTTTGTGAATGACTCCATTGTAGTAGCAGAAGATATACATAATGTCATTGACAAACTCTGATCTATTGTTAGAATATAGATGGCATACTTTCAGTCCGGATTGCCTTTTAAGCATGGCTAGAATGTCATGAACTGCTATACTGGTGTCTTTCTTAGTACATAGGAGCTTTTCCACTGGATATCTACAGCTGACTTCAACAACTACTAAAGCATAGAGAAAGCCATACCAGGTTGGAACCAATATTGGACCAGTAATATTCATGACAATGAGTTCCATTTTTGCATAACAAGTGCTACTGGAGTCAGAGAAGGGAAAGCAGTATTATTTTCTATTTGTACAACTACTGCAGATATGATCAAACTCACAAGGTATGTTAATTTCAAGGCCTTTGACTAGATTTTGATGTTGCATGAAGTCTATAGCTTGGGGACTCAAGTGTCCCATATGTTGGTGCCACAGACACATACTGAAAAGACTACCAGCTAGATAAGTAGCACCAGTGACTGGGGAAGTACACTGAATATAATACAAGATTCTAGTAGAGCATGTTAAGAAGGCCCTGAAAAGCTTCTTACTGTTCTTGAAAAGTGCAAGTCCTTCATTGAAGCTTTGAACAGATACTCCTTGACAATGGAGAGCACCAAGACTGACAAGATTGGCATCTAGATAAAAAATATAAAGAACATTACAAAGAGTAATGCTTAACTGACTACTGGAGAGTTTTGCAGAGAAAAGAACTAAACCTCAACTAGTAACAGAGACTTTGTTATAGCCACCAACAGTAACAAATTTATTGGAGGACTCTATGTAAGTAATGAAATACTCTTTGCTAATGAATATATCTAATGTAGTGCCACAATCTAGGAGGATATTGGTGCTCAAAATGGTATCAGTAGACACCATAAGCATTTTGCCAACTTTACGTACCCCTGAAGATTATAGCTGTTCAATAGTAGGATTGGTAGATCCTCTAGGCTAGAATAAGTCCTTGTTGGTTCTAGATGTGCACTCTGGGGCCCAATGCCCCTCTTGGCTACAAATATGATACTTAATGCCTACAGGTTGAGTTTGAGATTTCTTCCCTTTATCAAGGTATTTTACTTTCTTTCCCTTTTTTCTAGAGTCATTTGAAGATGATGAGGACTTGGTAAAGAGAGCCATTTGGTCAGACTTGGCCTTTTTATTCTTTTTATCAGCAAGACAATCATGCTCAGAGTATTCATACACAGAGATGAGTTCTGCAGTAAAGATATCCAAAGTAAGGCCTTTTCCTTTATCAAGAAGGTTTCACTTGACAACATCCCAGATATTGGAGCAAGAGAGAGAGTGGAGTATAGCATGAACAACAAGTATATCCTCTAATTTGTGACCAGCTTCAGTAATATAACACTTTAGATTCAAAAATGACCCAATATGATCAGATATAGAGGTGCATTCATCCTACTTTCTGAGATAAAGCTCTTGGAAATAATAGTGCACATTAGTGTCCTGCCTTTGAGTGACATAAAACTGATGAAGACAGTCCCACATGTCTTTGGAAGAAGTGGCAGATTGGACATGCTTACATTGTCCATATTCAATAGCTCCTCACATCAATCCCATAACAGCTAGGTTAGATTCCAGCTATTGCATATGCTTGGTTCATAAATGGACCTATTCCTTGTAATCATCAAAGCCAGGGACAGGTTTCTTGGAAGTAGCATTGACAGAAGGATCAGCAGAGGAAGTAGGAGGAGTAGGTCACTGGCCATTGACAATGAGCCAGAGGAGTTGTGCTTGGAGGGCAGACATCATGTTGTCTGACCACACATAGTAATTGCTTCCATTTAATTTGGAAAAGTTTAGCATTGAGTACATTTCACCAACAGGTACCATAACCTGACAAGATAGATGCACAGGTACATCTTCGAGAGCTAAAGGAATGCTAACCTAAGGCCAGACAGAAACAACTTGGATTAAACATTTGAGAGGAGATACAGGGGGGTATGCACACCTAAGGCCAGACAGAAACAACTGGCCTTAGGGCTTACAGACAGACACTTTATGTACAAGACAAAATGTACAACTATTTGTAGCGAAATGGATGAGCCTCGGGCCTCGTTGCTAGGAGGAAAATTTAACAGATGAAATGAAATGGAGGTGATGGCAAAAGCATGCCATTTTGGAATAAAATGGTAAGTGAATGAGGAGAAATGACGAAAGGTAAAAGGAACCTTCCAGAAGGTACTTCGTCAGTAGATAGGTCTTCCATGTGACTATTAGTCCTTCTGTGGTTAGACCGTAATGGAGGTAGGTGGGCATTGGATCAGTCGCTATCACAGAAGAATCATTCGAAGAATCATTTAGTTGATTTAACAATAGGAAATGACTTACATCGGTCAAGCAAGGAAATAACCATACCCACACCATTGTCAGGTGAACTTTCAAGAGTGGATTAGAACTTCTATTTTGACTTGACAGCCCTCGTCTTTATGTTTATCATCGAACCATCTTCCCGCAAACTTGTCTTGCATACAGTTCCAGTTTCTACACTTGTGCCACTTCACTGTTGGATGTAGAGATTAAATGCAAAGTTAACCTACTATTACTGATTGCTTTGTTGAAATGATATCTCCCATAGTAATTGGGTGAAATTCTAGAACAATTTCGCATAGCTTCTCTTTTGTTTATCATCTATGAATGTCGCTCGATTCCGAGGCAAGATACAGAGCCTGGATAAGCCAAAATACATAGGATTTGAATAGCTCAGGTACAAGCGTTAGTTTACATTGTAGTTCAGGATCTTTATACCAAATGCAAGAACAACGGACAGGACAATGGAGAGGAGAATATAGACATACCAGACACCATTCTCACCGCCATGCAAGGCCCTGATAATGGAATTGGCATCGTTCTTTTGCCCAGCATCCATGTCTTCTCTCTCGCCCTCTTCTTTCCACATCGTAAACTTGTTTGCCAAATAGAACTCTTGTGCCGCTGCGTAGTCAATCGCTCTGAACTGATGAAAATATCGCTTCTCCACATCAAACTCCCAATACCATATCACCGACTTTTCCCCATGTCCAAGTTTAAAGCCCACCGTTCCTCCTCACCGACTTTTTGCGGGAGAGAATGTGAAGAAGGGCTGAGACATGGCTCGATCCAAAGAGAGGAACATATGGCCGGATGACCTTTGCTTTCTCCATTTTATTGACAACCTGGCAAGCGATTGGATGTATTCATTGTGGATAATCGCATTTGTAAATTACCTGAAGAATTTTAGCAGGAATCGCTTCATCAAAGTCTTCGGCGCCAATACAATCAAATATGGTATGGGATGATGTTCGGACACTCGCCGAGATGTTGAAAAGTTTACGATTTGACGAGTTATCTATTTCCAACAACTTTCGCATCGCTATCCGAGACTTGCGATAATCAAGATTTGCCAGTCGCTGCAATATAGCGAGCGGAGCATCTTCAAAATAACCCCAAATGTACGGCTCAACACAGCCTGATGAGAGGAACGAAAAAAAAGTCAACTTGAGACAGGAGTCAACAAACTCGGTTCCATGTGGCCAAGAGAGTGCGGTAGAGGAGCCAATGATACCCGGTGCCAACACGAGGTCCGGAATAACAAGTAAGTTTAGGGCAGATACAACGGAGGAAATACGTGCTTGAACCGTCAATAGCATAGCTTGATGCATAATTATGGTGAGTTTGAATCAACTGATCAAGGTATTTGGAATAAAAGGCAGGGGTATCGACACAGAAGGCACCAGAGCGAGTAGGATCGCAGAGGAAATCATCAAAAGATTTGTGGTAGAAACAAAGTGTTCCATGAACACCGAGAACATGCTCTATAATGGACCTATCCAGATGGAACCATTGGCCTTGGTCATAATATGGCCGTGTGAGGTCGATGCGAGGGTCAAGGGAGCTCAGAGGGTCAGAAGACGGCTCGTATGAAATCACCGCATGCAAATGATGACAGATGTCTTTGAAAGTATATTCTGAGATGCTATTTATGCAACAGGATATGATGACACCGCCCGGAGATCGGGAAAAGAGTTGTGCATACAGGAGAATGTGCTCCGGAATCTGCTCCATGATGTGGATATAGAAAGCATCAAGTTGTGAAAAGGGTGATGTGGCTGCCTGTTCTCTTGCATCGGAGAGGGTATCGAGAACGGACTGCAATCGTTCACGGAATTGCGAGTCTCGTGGATAGGCGGCATGACGCAGGACAGCAGCAGGGTGAGCAAATAGGCATGCTGCCGCATTGACAAGGGTCCAGATATTGCTGTCAGTTAGCCATGATGATAGCAGTTGCGGAAAGCCTTGCTGATCAAGTATGTTCTTGAATCCACCCCAAAGATGCATCTTGATCTCGCCATCTGCCTCTCAAGAGATAGGGAGTTCGATAGAATGAGTGACAAAAGCGATATTGTCCTGCTTGAATGTGGATACTATGCGAGGTTCAGCGCGACTGAAGATGGCCCAATGGAGTAGATCCCTCCCTAACAGAGGATGCAATTATCTCGATAATTTCTGCTTGTGCGTCCTTGCCCTCACACTCATCCAATCCATCAATGAAGATGGCTTTTGGTTGTATTCTCTTTCCCTGCTTCTCTAGCTCCCGAATCGGCTCAACAATCAGTGATCTGATTTGAGATGGAATTTTCTTCTCAACAAGACTCTTATCCTTTGAGATCCTCTCATCGACAGCGGTACGATAGTCAGGAAGCGCAGTAGTAAGTTGGTAAGCGATGGAATCCAGTTTCTCGGCACATGTCTGAGCGATGGCCGATATACTGTTCCCGAGTACCTGGGAAGCAGCGTCGATCGTAGTGGTCTTGAGAATCAAATACAGCTCCTGGATCGGAGGCTTCATAGAGGATATCGATTCCTAGTACTGCATTGACTAACATTACATCAGCCAAAACAAAACTACTCACCAGATCGCCCGTATTGGTTCGTGATGTTCGTAGTATTCGACTGCGCAATCAATCTACTATCCTTGATCATGAAGTCTCTAGCATCGGGAAACATCGACATGGTGGTGGCAAGATAGATAGACGATGAGAGCAGGAAGCTGTTAAACTCATGTCAACGTGTGAACACAGGTCACAACCACGGCGAATTCTTCCCATATTCGATTTTTCTCCTTCGGATGATTCTCCCAATCTTGTGCTATGACAGGCCCATTATCTGAAAAATGAGAATGCTGTAAGACGCGAACAGATACTACCCAGCCAAGAAGGCTTCAACGATTGTGGCATGAGTGTTATGTGAGGGTAGAAGCAGGACTTTGCATAGTATAGATGGAAATATTGCACTGCGACATGAAAATGCTGCGTGGAAAAATGAGTTGAAAATAGAGTCTGATACATGAGGAGCAGAGACAATGTGAATGTGAAAAGAAGGGTTAGGTAGGCAAGATGCGGATGACAAGCATGTTATGGGCATCACAGCAAGTGATAGGAGTGATGGGCTAAGGAAGCGAGTCAACTGTGACTGCTTGTACAAGTAATGCGTGGATGTTTGCATCCAGAAAACTTATTTGTCACTCTCTAACGTATGTCCGAGAAACTTCAAGTGATCTATTGGACTAGAAGCGGCAAGTGCACTCCATTGTCTGACCCAACGCAGGGCACAACCCCGGCATTGTTCCCTCTCATCTCAACTCTTGACTATTTGGTTCTTTAATTGTTAGAGATCACATCCGAGACTTCAAACCGTCGTAGCTACAAGAGGATTGCGCCGACCTAACAGCTGGTAGTGTGAATGCAGTACATCAAACATCGTCGCCTATTTATTGCCCCACCACATGACTATGTCTTCTGATGCCGGTAACTCTTCAATCCATGACATTAATCCTGTATAGATCATCAACAATAACGAATATAGTGAGTGGACTCTTGGTGGTGTTAATCGAGTGTCCTGGTATCAGATCCTCCATGATGCCTTCAGATTCGCCAGAACACCACGGTTGCAGCTGCTTCCCTAAAACTCGCAAACAAATATTGCTGACATTAAAAATCCGGGTTACTGAATCTGCTGGGTGAGGGACCCAGCTGGAGCAAACATTGCTCAACCATGTGCTGAGAAACTGAAAGAAACTGGATATTTTGGTGCTGCCTTCTTCTCCACGATCAACAACTTCTTACACTTGTTCACTTCAATCGCTCACCAACTTATCACTGCGCTTCCTGATTATCGTGCCGCTGTCGACGAGAGGATTTCAAAAGTCTTGTTGAGCATAAATAGCATCTCAATTTATCGTTGAACCATTCCATGAACTTAGGAAGCAGGGAAGTAGAATAATCGAGATCACCGCATCTTCCGTCCAGACAAGTTCCACACCGTTCTGCTGGGCCATTTTCAGTTCCGAGCCTCACGTTGTATCGACATCCAAGCAGGTTGATATCGGTCGCATAACGCATCTCAGTCGAACTTTTGGTCTCCCATAAGGCAGATGGTGAAATTGAGACGTGCCTCAAGGATGATTTCCTTGACCCCGAAACTGTGTGCAGCTGTCATCATCATGGCCAACTGACAAGGGTGTTTGGGCCCTTGTGTTCTGTCACGACTCACGAGATCGGCGATTCCGCGACAGACTGCAGTCTGTCGCGGATGCCCTATTGGAACAGCCATCAATATTCCCAACTCGATGCTCTTCATCTCCATATTAGATCCCGGAGAATATTCTCCCATCTGCTCGACTTTTCCTGTGTCATGCTTCACCTGTAACTCGTCTCGGTAATGACAGCGATTGTTTTTTCGTCACTTCATTTTGTTGTGATATTGGGTGCTTAGAATCGACATTGAGAAATATCTGTGACTATCTACATGCCGTGGTCACCTACCAGACATTTCCTGCGTTTTGATCTCATGCAATCCTTTTATGACCAAGGTCAATGGTTCCATCTCATTCTTAGACAGTCTCTATGGCGTTCATGGATCAATATTTTTCTACCACGAATGATTTCCTTGGTAATCCTGCTCGTTCAGGTTTTTTCTGCATCACGACTCCTGCCGTTTACTGGAAAATTTTCTTCAGTCACTTGGTTCAACAGCACCACCATCCTGCATCAAGCTACGTTATTGAGGGTTAAAGTACGTCTCTCCTTCCTCCTCATGTCTGCATTGGCGCCAGACGTCACCAGCTTCTCCGCCTCGCTCCTCTTGGCCACATTAGACTGAGTTTGTTGGATCCTTCTTAAGTTGATATTCTTTGCTCAGCTGTCATCCTGGTTGTCCCATGACGACGCAGAATTTTGTCGGTTTATCGGAGATATTTCGTTCCTTACTTTACAACCGCTAGCAGAACTTGATCACCGTCAGTCTCTAATAGCGGATGTGAGTGACATGGGAGCTTCACACTTGGATCGGCACCAGCACCATTGTTTTCGGTAGTATATAACAGCAAGAGAGGCATGGAATGAAAATTTGAAGGGTAAGGATGGCAGTACTCATATGGATGCCACATGTGTCAAAGCCTTAGTTTACGAATATGACAACTCACTCACTGACACACATGGACAATATCAACTGAAATCCAAATGAAATCATGGTTGATCCTGCCCTTAAATACTTCATCTTTATTATGAGCTCGTTCTATTATCGCAAGGCCGGGAAAGATAAATTATTTAGGGCTGTCGAAATACAGTCCAAAGCAATATAATTGGAACCATCAAAGAGAGATTCGACTTTCAACCATACCAAGCATTCCCCTTCAGCTTGCCCGGAAAAGATTCCCCATGACCTCGAGCACCAACACCATACGGCTGAAACCTATTCGGCTTTTTACCACCTCCCAAAACACTTGAATGCACATCATAATATTTCGGATCTCTTCCGTAAACTTTACTTTCCCTTTCGCTACGTTGGGATCCTGACAGCGTGACAGTTGGAATCGAAGGTGGTGCAAGAGGAGCAGAAATCGAAGTTGACGAGGAAGCGGAAGACGTGAATGGGATCTGTGAGCGTTTACCGGATATTTGAGCTTTAACTTGTTGTTCTGCACGGAGTTTTTGTTGTTCGGCTTTGTGATGAGCGACGTATGAGGATGCGAAATGCCGGAGTGACAAACATTAATTGAATTGTTGTATATCCAGGCACCATCAAGTGAACGAGATAACAGGAAATGGTTGCGGTTGACCGAGTGGTGCAGAAGAGCGAAGAGAGGTGGTATTAATGCAGGTTCTAGAGGAATTCAAAGACTTCAGACTATCAATACTCACCAATTTTGTCAGCGAACCAGTCCTCACTAACATCATCGGGATCCCATATATCTTTTGGAAAATTGGTCGTACGCTCATCGACATCAACGAACTCGACAAGTTTGGCGTATAGATGTGGGTTGCGGAAGGAGCGGTTGGACATTAGGGAATCGTTAAAATGCTTCGGGTTGGCTGGGTGATTTTTGAGTGCAGAAAATCGTGCTAGTTTAGTCTGAATGCGATGAGGACCACATTGAGTCGATAAAATGGAAGTGCAAGATGAAGACAGGCCTTGATAGCAGGATCGCACGGCGCAGTGGAAGGACCTGGTATTCCCCAGTCTATGACTCCTGGTATTGGCGGAGGTCTCAGGAGGGTTCGTATTCGATCAAGATCGTCCTCTGCAGGATCAGGAGGGAGGTCTAGACCAGTTGGTTGTTCCGAAGGGGTCTGGGCATCAGAGATGCGGTGGTTGCCTGTATGACGAATTTGCTGCTCGGAAGAAGACTGAGACAAGCTTCCTTTGGCCTGCTCCAATAGTGGCTCCCGAGGATGATTTTTATGAGTATTGTTTGAACGTTTGATTATGATCTGTGATTTTGCTGTCCGTCGTACTGAGAATAGTGAGCAACACGCTCAAGCAGTGGGGAAAGGGGACTCACAATCTGTTGAAGGTTTATGGCCTGACTTTAGCTCTTTATCCTATCCCAAACAGAAACAAAAAGAGGCAGCGAGCAAAGGGAAACACCCAAAACCCGACAGGGAAGCCGAAGAATCCTCACATTGTGAACCCTAGAGGGCTTTTCTGAGTCACTTTGTGAATCATCGTCGTATTCAACAAGCCCTTTGAGTCATAAGTCGGAGGTAAAACAAAGGAAACCGAGTGGTTACCGTGCATGGTGGTAGCAAGAGGACAAGGAGTGTGTGAATTTCATCACGAATGCGTCCGGTTTCTTTCCTCTACCTCTTTGGCTTTCTATCCTCCGTATGGGCTCTCAACACGGCGGCCGTACATGATTTCTTTAACAAAAATGCAGCCCCCAGCCCGTCTGCACACACAAATAACTGGGCTGTGCTCGTCTGCGCCTCGCGCTATTGGTTTAACTACAGAGTGCGTCATCACCACTCTTTCTGATGCGTGACCCAACCCTTGGAAACCCTCAGCACATGGCAAATGCACTCGGAATGTACGTGCAATGCATCAACTCTTTCCCAGGCAAGAGCATATAATGTTTTCCCCAGGTATCGAACCGTGAAGCGGCTGGGTATCCCCGACTCGAATATCATTCTAATGCTCGCAGACGATGCATCCTGCAACCTGCGAAATAAGTTTCCTGGAAGCGTATATGCTAATCCTGGACGGCATTTGGATCTTTATGGAGACAACATCGAGGTTGACTATCGCGGCTACGAAGTGACTGTTGAGAATTTCATCCGGGTGCTCACTGGTTTGTGTTGTTTGAGCTTTGGGGCAGAATTTATCTAATAGTTGGTCTTTGTGTCACAGGTAGGATGGAGCCTTCTGTCCCTCGATCCAAGCGTCTCTTGACAGATGAACGTTCCAACGTTTTCGTGTACATGACTGGCCACGGTGGGAATGAATTTCTCAAGTTTCAGGACAACGAGGAGATTAGTGCTTTCGACATTGCAGATGCCTTTGAACAGATGTATCAGAAGAAGCGGTACGTTTTCGACCCTCAGTATTCGGAGCCTCTCGTTCATCGAGTCGTGCCAGCTACAACGAGATTTTCTTCATGATCGACACTTGTCAAGCTAACAGCATGTTTTCCAAGTTTTACTCTCCCAACATCCTTGCTACTGGCTCCTCACAAGTTGGTGAAAATTCGTACTCTGTGAGCCCGTCGTTACATTCGATCATCAAGTGTTGTTGCTCATTGCTCAGTATGCGAATGACAATGACATTGGAGTTGCCGTCATTGATTCTTTCACTCACTATATCCTCGAGTATATGGAGGGCATCAATAAAACAAGTCAAATGTCCATGCAGGATCTCGTCAGTCTCTTACTTGTTGTTTTTAGATGCTTGACTGACAATGTTGCCCCCGTAGTTCAATATTTATGACCCAGAAAGAATTAATTCACACCCTGGTGTTCGTAGTGATCTCTTTAGGCGCCCAATAGACCGAGTACTCATCACCGACTTCTTTGGTGGAGTTTCACGAGCAGAAGTTACACCACCCACGGAGGAGCCAATCAGTGATGAAGCCGAGGTCATTCATCTCTCGTTAGGAGCAGCAGCAGCGGAGACATTCCCTGTAGAGGGTCCCCCTACTTTCCCCCCATACAAACCCTCGATTTTTGAGTCCTCATCTCACGACACCAATATTCAATGGACGATACGAATGTGGACAGGGCTTTTTCTCATGGGCGGACTCTCAATTTGGGTATTCCTACGACCACCACGTAAATCAATACATTAAAGTCATAATTTCCTGGACCCTGCGCGAGTAAAACAGTGCACTGTCGAATAACCATAGTCTTATTCTTGAATTGAATGAAAAAAGGTCGAGTGGTTGACGGATACGAGATTCTTCGGGATATAGGAGTTTATCTGTCTTGGTTGCGTGTGATTTTCGTTCACTCCGTTATTGAGATAATCAGACTCGACTTCACATATTACTCCCATCCAACAGTAGGTATCGATCAAGTTTCGAATTAAAAAAACATATGTCACGTTATCAATCTCTTATAAATGCATTACTAAGGCTTACTCGCTCCAAAATCGCTACGTTTTTTGTGAGCCTGGTTTTCACGCTCTGTCTTGAGGAGACCTCCACTTCCGACCTTGCCTTCTGAAATCTTGTTCGATATCTGTCTTTGTCTCAGCTGTCGAGGACTGTTTGCCGTTACGCAGGTAGAAATTTCAACTTGAGTATTTTGGCAAAGCTAACGGCCAGACGAAGACATGTAGAACGCTTCATGACATCCTGAACAACCAATTTTCTTGGAACACACTTTGTTCTATTCTAGAGTCGAAGCCTGGGATCGGCCGCCGTTCTTCGAGGTAGAGATTGCCTGGCGACCTGAAACGATACACTTCGAATGCTCTTCGGATTCATGATGCATGGCCGGTACCCTCGGAGTCTCAGATTCGTTTTTACACTGTCAGGTCACCCAACGCTTGGAAGAGAACTAAAGTGCTATCGGGGAACAAGTGGCTGTTTGGCGTCGATGATGATCAGGGGGCACTGATGGTGGATTTGGACTCTAGTACACATCGCGATCTTTTCAAAAGTACAAGTACATGACCCTCAAGACCGAGAAGGCTCATCCAGTTTCTCGCTTTCCTTCAAGAAAGATGTTTGCTCTAGTCTCAGGTCGTTCTTTTCAATCCAAGCTGTTGTGAGTGCAACAAATCTAATCCATTGAAACTCTCAGCTACCATTCCACTCTAGAAGTATCGCGCATTTGTATCTACCAAATCGATGGGAAGATGATGACCGGGATGAAATACTGCAGCTTCGCCATCTTACGGCTGATTCCAGTGATTCCAAGCAATTTGTGGAGAGGTCAGATCCAAAACAAGGAGCAGTGCGTACTTCGAGTCTGTGTCAACATCATCTGATTTTTTTCAGTGCAAGGAACGATTGTCTAGCTGTGATTGCCGTGTCTGCGGTTGAAATCTATGCTACCACCAACTGTTGCCGTGAAACTTCGTCTGTGTAGCATCTCCCGTTCTCTAGCCGGCCACGATGGTATGTGTCTGGTTGGTGTCTGTAACTTTCAGGCCAGGCGCGTATTCATCCACCGTGATCCTGCTATTCCTCCAAAAACCGAGATCCTGGGGCCCCTGAGTGTGGGCTGATTACCAGTCTTCAAAAGTTCGAAACAATGATGTTGTTTTTCTTGCGAGAATCAAGATGGCCACCGATGACCTGGCTTTGCATCCCTCTCATGACCGATGGCTGCGAAGGTGAGGTGCGGTCTATTATTTTTAGTAATTCACTAATAAAATTACAGAAAGACAGGAAAGCCCTCACTGGGTCCAAGAATCATCAAATTCGTTCTGACCAAGTGAACAGCTGAATTTCGGGCTCATGAACTGTCCTGATGGCTCCAATGGCCAGGAATGCCATTGAACCAATATGAACATTGCGCCTGAGCAAAGAAACACTCTAAAGGCTCAGATTGAACAGGCTGTATAACTATTCATTCTCTGGGTAAGATCAAAGTTCATCATTCATACTTGATATTAATTCCAGTAGACATTAACATTAGAACTGGTGCAAACACTGTTCACAATAATGTTGTTAAGATTGAAGGTGTTGAATCATACAAGTAAATGTAAGTATAATATTGAATCAAATCCATCAGGAGAAAATAGTAAAGTGTTCTAAAGCTAGAACTCATAACTGTTTTTTCCTAATGGATGTGATTTAATATTATATTTACATTTACATGTTTTAAAATGATATCTTTAGTTTTAGCTACATTCTTGTAAATAGTTCTTGTAGCAGTTCTACTACTGATTAATGTCTACTAGAATCAATGCTAAGCATAAATAAAGGGCTTGGATCTTGTTCAAAGAATGAACAACTATATTACTTGTTTGATCTGAGCTTTCAAAGTTTCTCTTCGTTCAGGTACAATGCTTATATTGGTCTAATATCGTTTATGACCGAAGAAAATTGAGCTATTTCTATTGCCAAGTACTAACTGATTATCAATGGTATCTATTCTTTTAAATTAGACTTACAATTAAATAGTTACTTTGTAATCTTTTTCTAATTCTCTTCATTCTCTACAAGGATATTTTCTAATGAAACAAGAGAGATTTGTAGTATATTTGTTATACTAAAGAAAAATATCATGTTGCAGCCTTTGAGAGTAACTCAGGTTGCAACATTAAAGTGAAATTTGTTTTCTGGTTCCTTGCCTTGAAGCATGCTTCAGTACCTCCGCTCTCGGACATCATAAATGCCCACGATCGTAATCGCCTCCGTGGCGGCAGTTTTGATCATAGTTCTGATCCCTGTCGTGGTCCCTACAACGATCGTAGTCGCAGCCACTTCCACCACCGCGTCTCCTGCCCTCGTAGTCGCGAGCATAACGGCTATCATAAGGCTCACGATTGTATGTAGTCTACAACATCCAGGTGATCAATTTTACAATAGACAGAGCAGAAGCGCACTCACGTTCATTTCTCTTGGGAGGTCCGCAGTAACGCCCTGGAGTGGATGTTCTTGCCCGAGCTTGTCCATCACAAACTTCAAATGTCGGAGCTTGGCGACATTGGGAAGGCTCACTTTTTCCGCTGATTATTTGGCCCCTAATATCGGCAGAGTTGAGTGATGGTAGCTTCTTCTTCGGCAGCCTCCATCGTCACAGAGCCTCGCGACTCACGAGAATGTGGGTCATCCATGATATGGATCTCGTGAGTGGTGCACAAGCTAGCAAGACTCACCCTGCCGACTTTGGCAAAAATGGCTTCCAGCCCATTGTTGTGGACTTTGCAATCCAAATTAGCAATGTGAAGGTTATTGCCTGGATTTGGCTATCATCGGAAGGGCGCGAGCTGTTTGAAACGGCAGAGCGAAACATCAGCTATATGAGTATGATGATCGTAGAATAGAGCAGCATGAGACTCACGCCTGTCGTTGGCATTCCGACCTGGCTTCTGCCCCTCGAAGGACGCCCAGGGCCTTTTCCGCTCCTAGCTCTAGTAAAGGGGGATGCACCTTTGCTCGTCGGGAGCACTGATAGTACCCACAGCGACAGCAGTACCTGGTAGCTCAAATTCAGTAAATAAAGAGTACGTCGAGTACAACATTACCATCGGAAGGGGCGTTTCCCAATGTCATATCAGTGAAAATGCTGATACCACTTGAAGGAGAAATGTCCTGAGACTGCTAGGCTGGTGAGTGGAAATGAATCAAATGTCAGGTCGTGTCATGGTTTTCGATGCCAAAATTGAGTGTGGGCAGGAAAGAATGTGGATGGATTGTAGGAGAAACCTAAAACTTCTCTCCGCTCAACATCGCACGTTGGCCAATAGCCAACGGAGAAAATCATTGCGCCGGCAGAGTTTGCTGGCAGAAAGGAGACTAGTTGATGCTGTTGGCAGTGACGAAGTGATTGTACTGGAAGCTGTTAGGGAGAGGCGAAAGGAATTGCAAGTCAATGCTGGCGCAATCAGATAATTAAGGGCTCGGAGAAGTGATTCGACCTTCTGCGGGTGCGGCGGACGAGAACAGTATGTCTACAAAGGTTAAAGATACAATTTCTTGGCAGGTAACGGATTAGCTGCACTTACTTGGAAACATTCAACTTCCTGAACCTCGACATACCACTCTTTACCAGTCGCTACCATCGTCATCCTCACTAGGTTTCTTGTCTCCTTCTGGCGGCAGCAGTCTCCTCAACTTGACTCACATCTACTCAATAACAACCACCATAATTCCTCAAAATCAATTTGGTAAGGACAGTTAATGGTGGACATTCGGTTATGATTGTAGAGTGGGAGTCTTCGGGATATTGGGCCGACCTGTGAGCTTGAGCGATGGTGAGATTATCTGCCTTGGTTGCAGATGCATGACCTTCGCTCACTAGCTCTACTAAAGTTCACATTTTGCTCCCATCCAACAACAGCAGGAATTCATCGAGTTTTGGGAATTCAGGAGGAACGCAAATGTCACCTAGACGAATCTGAGGACGAAGCATCCGCCATCACGGAAGAAAACACCCACCTCACGTTCATCTAAATCCAAGCTGATCCAGAATCAGCGTTCAAGATTCATAACTTTATTCGTCGCATCCAAAGTCTCGAACCCTGAACCTGGCAGTCCCAACACCATCGCTCGTTGCTCTAAACAAATTTCTCAGCACCCAATCATCCCTCGTAAGTCCACGAACCTAGATACAACACTGTACTTGACACCATGTAGATTGAGATGCGGTGAACGTCGTTCCGAGACATCTTGTCCGATTCCGTTGACTTTTTGTCGCGAGAGTCCCAGAAGGGCATAAAAGCTCCACCTTCGAGTGGGAAACTCATTAGGATCCTCGGCCGCACAACGAGGTGGTGTTGGACGAGGATGCCAACCAGTATCTACCCAGCGCCTTCGGAACAATAGATCCCCAGCTTTGTTGTATACGAGTATTTTGAGCTTATTGATCGTTAGGGAGCGATCATAGGCGCTGTCTTGGCGGTAGCTTGAAGAATGGTCAATCCGATCTGGGGTAAGATTTCTTGTGTCATGACTTTTGAAGCTTTCGTTCTTGCTCACAGAACATATCCTCGACAACATGGCACAAAGACCTGGATTGTAATCAAACATCATCACTTAGCTCAAGTCGTCGAATCATCACGAAGGAAAGAAATGAGAAACTTACCCTGGGACAGCACCCGCGTGGTAACGCACGCACTTGATATGGAATCACATCACCTATTCAATGATCATGAGTTGAAGGGGAAAACTCTTTCAAAACTCTTTCAGATTGATACATTGCAGCTATCCTCTTGTTCTGGTTGAGATGTCGCATGCGAAGATGGTGATTTCTTACGTCCCAAGAAATTAACCCCTCCTGTGAATAGCTAACTGTGGGGAAAAGTAGTTTCGCAAATACACTGAGACTTTAACTAAGATAAGCATTTGAAGCACAAATCAAAGAGTCATCAACGTATCGGACACAATAACCTATTGATCAAAAAACGGAGTGTAGAGTTAACAATTTCAGTACTGATTACAGCGTAACAAGAGCGAAAAAAAATCAACAACTTAGAACAATTATCGAGTTACACTGGATTATAGCTCCCTAAAACACGATCAGCACGTCCAATATCATCCGACAGATGAGTAGATACGTACAAATTCTTGCCTGCCAGTCACCACTTCCTGTGGCTAAGATGCTCCCCGCAGGACTCAGATCGATGGAAATAACTAGTTGTGAGTCAGCAAAAATGTTGCCAGGAACCTGTCAAGCAATATATACCCGAATTTTTGTGTCCTTGGAGCATACATTGTACAACAGCACTTTTTGCATCCCAGAATTGCACACCACGATCCTTGGATCCTGAAACGACCCACTGACCATCATGAGATACAGCAACGCTCAGCACGTAATCCTGATTTATACATGGTCGTCAGTCCCAATACTAGACCGTAAATAGGAAATGTACCTTGTGACCAGTGAAGTTCATCGTGCAAGGACTGCTCTTATCGTCCCTCTTTCCGTCCGACTTACGCTTTGCAACAGCACCCATACCGCTGAGGTCCCAAAACTTCAGTGTCTTGTCCAAGCTTCCACTCACAAGGCCCTTTCCGTCAGGGGTGAAGGCAACGCTGTAGACGCTATCCCTGTGTCCGCGCAACCTCTCCACCAATTGTCCAGTCGAGACATCCCAAATGCGCACAACTGTGTCCAAGCTCCCGGCAGCGACGTATTGACCATTAGGACTGATGGCAACGGAGGTGACGCCAGCATCATTGTTCAATGAATCGTGGTCATTGATAGTAAGAACTTTCGAGGTTCCGTCAACCATATCCCAAATCCTGGCGGTTTTATCGCCCGATCCAGAAACGATAAGCCGCCCATCGGTGGAGAAATCAAGAGAGTAGATTTCTTGTTGGTGACCATCAAAAACGTTGCGGATGCGCTTCTTTGCGATATCCCAGATCTTGGACGTACGTCAGTTGGGAGCAGGAAACCTCAGAAACTAGATGACGTACTCGTATTTGTTTGTCTTCAGCTCCGGTGGCAAGATATTTACCATCTGGGCTGAAACAAACACTCCGGATATATAGGTCACCTGCTTTCCCCGCAGTATCATCGACGAGTACACTGGAACACTTTTCTGTGAGCAGAGGCAATGACTGGAGTATATGAAATAGCCAACCAAGTCTTCTGGCCAGTCTTGGTATCGTAAATCTGCGCCGTCCGGTTGCACCCTGTAGCGAGATATTTTCCATCGGTCGAGAATCTGACACAACAGACGACACTGGGAATACAAACATCAGAATATTGACTATCCCGCAACAGAATGAAGATTAGTGCACCTCTCATGCATCAGCGTGTGCACCAGCGACACTTCCAACTGCCTCGTGGCCTTGGGATTGAAGATGGCAAACCAATCAGTCCCTTCTTTCTTGTGTTCGGGGGGCACAGAGTGAATATCAAGATCATCAAGAAAAGTCTGATTACCACCAGCAGATGGTGCAGCAGGGCTGACGCCAGGACCTGTTGTGGGGTGGCCCGGTGGACCAGGGAGCGTAGGAGCGCCAGGTCCCGTATGAAGCCCATGACTAGGCTCTGCAGAACCGGTTGGCGTAGGTCCTCCATAGACACCTGGACCGGAAGGGGGTGGAAGTTTCGGAGTAGGTCCTCCACTCGAGGAGCCAACACCGGTGTTAGGGAGCGATGGGCTATATGTATCTGAACCAATGAGTTGACCATGATCATAGAGGACTAGGAACCACTTGACTAGAGGAACTCACCAGAAGCCTTGAGCCTATCGTTCTTGACTCTTTTTGGATCACTAGGTCTCTCTCTCTCCCTCTCTCTGTTGTCACGCTCTCGGTCACGCTCTCGGTCTCGTTCACTCCTCTCACGATCAGTCGATGGTCCCATGCCCCTTTCTGCACCAAGAGGTCCCAGAGCAGACCTTTCCCCGCCTCTCGGGTCTCGTTCCACCGGCCTGTCTCGGGAATAGTCCCTACTGTAGGGTGTTGGCTCACTACCAGTCGGATATGGGGGACCACTTGCAACGTGGGCTGTAACAGGGAGAATCTGACTCGGGGCACCGGGGCCAACAGTAGCACCAGACCCTGGTTGACTCGCATTAGCTATAGTTGTAGCCGCTGCTAGTTGTTGTTTAGTAACCGAGAGCTCAGACCTCGCCCTGGCCAGCTCCTCTTCAAAGTGTTGCCGTACTTTATTGTGTTGTGACTCGAGATCATAGAGCGATTGCCTGATTATGTTCAGTTCGTTAACTTGTTGTACGACTACGTGCTGAGGCGTGAGAATCAGGAATTTGGTGATATGTCTGTAACATACCCTTTCCTTCAATTTCCTCCTTCTGGCCTCGTGCCGCGTTCACTTCTGTCTGAAGGGCTTCGAATTCTTCTCTGATCCTGTCAAATGACTCATTAAGACGGAGATGGCTGTGAGGTTGGTTGGGTCCCTGCGTTGGAGGGCCTGTTGGTTGAAGGCTACGGTGCTAATAAAAAAGCCATGAGCAAAAAAACAATGGATTAAGTTTAAAAATTACATTGTAAATTGTGTTCGTGGACATTCAGGAAATGCTGTGGCCTCTTTGGTCGAAGGAATGCGAAATGATGGCTGGCTGAGACAAAGCCTTATATATCCACAAAATCGATCGTTCCCACGCTCAAGTTGCCGCCGGCTCTTTTGTTATCCTTTTGTCATCCCTGCCAAGCATCGGAAATTTCTCCAACAACACATAATTTTCACAAGAAAACGTCTTTACTGAGCCCTGGAGATGAAATACTAGAGAACCCAACCCAGATCCAATCCCCCGATCCATGCTGAGGTACAGCCACATCAGATATGCTATTTATATGGTGCCTTCTATTCGACGCTTCTCCCAGTACGTTCCATGTGGCCACTCGTATTCCGCGATACTCGATTCATGCATCTCAATGCTGAAAGAGGTTTAGGGCAATGCCAACTCCATCTGCAGCATGGAGCTCACCTGTATCCTTCATTAGGATTGTTAGGAACGTTATAGCGGCCCTTTTCGTTGATCGAACACGGGTTGATGAAGTGCTCATGCAGGTGGTCAACATATTCTAGTACATTCCGTTCCATTGTACCGGAAACGGAAATGTAGTCAATCAAGCTGTCCATGCCATTCGGTATCAAGAATGCTGGATCACTAGATCATTACGCACCTCAAATGAATGACATACTCGCACAGTCCCACACCACCTGCATGGGGGCAGACGATAACTCCAAATTTGGCTGCCATCAAGAGCACGCTCAGAACCTCACTAACACCCGCAAGTCTGCAAGAGTCAATCTGACAAACATCGATAGCCTCGGCTTGAAGTAGTTGCTTGAATATCATCCTATTGTGAGCGTGTTCACCTGTAGCTACTCCTATTCCGTGGGGTTTCAAAGCCTTGCGGATGGCCGCATGACCCAGAACATCATCTGGGGCGGTGGGTTCTTCAATGAACCTATATATACATAAACATGAATCAAGAAACACCGTACTTCAACATTCTGCCCTTACCAAGGTTTAATCTCTTTTAATTTAGTCACATAGTCAATTGCCTGTGGGACATCCCAAACTTGATTTGCATCAATCATCAAGACACTTCCAGTTGGCCCTGCATTTTTTCCTGCTAACCTAGTGCTTTGCGGGTCGTGTTTGGTGACAACATATTGTGGATCATCGATGATGGAACGGATGAGTTTGCCACGTCTGAGGTCATCGTCGACATTGGCTCCAACTTTCATCTTGAAATGGTTGAACCCAGCAGCGAGGGCCTCCTTGGTCAAACGGGCGACCTTTTCATCAGTATAGCCTATCGGCGACATTGAGTAGGGTGAGAGAGTACCTCAGATAGGATCACGTACCTAACCAACCAGCGGAGGTAACATATGCAGGGTAACTATCACACCCATTAGCACTGCCTGGGGAAGCACGACTTGACCTCACTCACCCTAATTCTCGTACTTTAGCCTCTCGATCCTTCTTGCCAGCCTCTTTCGCTTTCAACATCTCAGTCGCCTCCTCCTTTGTGATGGCATCGGAAATATACCTCCACGCTGCCGCCTTCACCAGCTCTTCCTACACAATAATTCATGGGTGGATCAAAGACTGCCCCTATAACCAAATAATCCCACTTACAGGTGTGAAATCAACAATAAGCTTCCATAGCGGCTTCTTCCTGCTCCTCGCAAACAAATCCCATAATGCATTATCCACAGCACCAAGCGCGATGTGCACAACTCCCTTCTCAGGGCCAATCCATCTCAACTGCGGATCGGCATTCAGGTACTCCCAAGTTTTACCCATATTGGCAAATAACTCTTCTATATCTTTACCCACAAGTCTTTGCGCAAGCTGATGAATAGCCGCACAGACGATGTCATTCCCGCGACCGATAGTGAAAGTCATGCCGTAACCTGTAAGACTAGGGTCGGAAGTGAAAAGGGCGACGTAGGCAGAGGAATAGTCGCAATCGGTGTTCCTGTCGTGGTATAGAAATTAGGTATTTCATGCAGGGCTGCCAAGCAGGATAGAACGTCGGCGTACATGGCATCGGTGCCATCTCCCGTCAACGAGGTAGGAAACCTCACATCTGCACAGAATGTTTACCAATCTACCCTGATATTGTCAAACACTAAAAAAAACATACCATGACTCGTAAAACTCGTAATCTTAACCATCTCTCAATCAAAACTAGATAGTTCAAATCTCCTCGAAGATCAGTAGGTCGAGTCCAGGAAGTGGAAGGTCGGATGGAAAATATTTCCACGCACACCATCATAAACTTTTATATAGTGCATGATAAACACATTTCCACTCATTCCATCGTGACCAGTTGCTCTGGGAAGAAGACGACCGGAACGCGAGTAGGGAAATGATTCCGCTCTATTCAGGTATCGGCCCGCCCGGACCGTTGATTAGCCGACTGAGTACACAAATCAGATTTATTACAGCCCCAGGCAAAGTCCAAGTTGAAAAAAGCCTTATTCCCACAGCCTTTGTAAAGCTGAAATTTTCAGAGAAATTTGCAAACTCAAAAATTGCCCCCTATAACCCCTCCATCGACTGGTCCCAGTATCTCTATGAAGGCAGCTTTTTGAGGGTTGACATCACAGCTGCCGTTGCCTCAAATAAAGTTCAAGATAATATCCAATATAGTTCTTACACCACAACAAGCTGTACTATTCGAACTTCACACTGCAAAAAAATCTTAGTGTGATAGATGTCATGTTCAAACATGATGAAACCAAAAAAAACTATAGCAGGATATTGATTAGACCCACTAGGTAAAAAAAAGTAGTTTATCAGTCTATCCCTACCCTGAATTGACCGAGAATATCACCTCAAGTGTGTTGTATTTAGATAGACAAAAGAACTCAGTGTAAACACGCGAGTCTTACCTCAACTACCTATTTATCTATCTATCCAAAGCGAAACATCTGATCTACATCAAACATCAAGACATGATACAAAACCTAGTTTAGTTTTAGTGTGGCACTCAGAAACTCAAGGCCCACCTGGGGTTATTCACACTTGGAGCAAAAAAGGAAGGATACACCCTTCTCCCTGATCTAAAGGTGTGCGCGTGTGCGGAGGAGGGGGCTAGGGTTAAAGATCATCAATCTTTGATGGACCCTAAAATAAAAACCCCAACCCTTCAAGGGGAAGGACGAAAAAAAAACAGGCAAATCCATTCAAGTGGTAGCACATGTGATCGCAAACCCAAACAAGTTCGCTAAAACAATCCCAAGAATCCATCTGAAATCCACCCACGCCCTTGACGGAGACATCACATCAACCACGTCAAAGAAAAAATTTCGAAAAAAACTTTTTAGAACTCTAAACTTGGAGCCAAGCTCTTCTAGTCTGATCCTCCGGATTTACGCACTTCAGGGTTAGATTATATGTAACGATTATTAAATCATGTTTCTCGCGGAGCTGGTAGAAAAATCACGCCTGCCGGTTGTCTACGCATTACAAAAATGTGACATTGTATATACCTCAGATAGGCTCACAAGCATTACTACACTAAATTGACACACAAAAAAATATCGAAACAGGACCCAATGAAACTTACACATATTCACACAGGCAACTGGTATTGCCGAAAGGGTATATCGACGTGAGTAAGCTATATGACCGTCAAAGAGGAGATAGTGGTTTATCTGGTTGGCGACCTCGTAATCTCTTGATAAATCAGAACTACCAATCCGTGAGTCAGCACTGTCGACAGAGAGTTGAGATCATTGATACCTTTCAATTGCTCTTTCTTCAAGGGTTCACCATTGTCAAAATCGAAAAACGACGGATCAAGTGGAGCAGCGTCAGGCTCGTCTTGGGGATCATGATAAGGCTATGTTATCATGAGTCAAGATCCAATGAAGGTACAAGATGCAGCATACTGCCAAGTAAGGATGCTGGAGCGCCTCTTCTACTGTAATGCGGCGTTTGGGACTGAAGGTGAGGCATTTTTCCATCAGATCGACAGCGAGGGGATTTGCCTTTGTGAACACATCTCGGAAATTGACTCGCTTCCTGAATGGGAGCGCACGTAGGTATTCTCTAGACCGAGCAGATGAGATAGCATAGAAATCATCGATCGAGGGCGTGCCAAGGGTATCAAGGATGAGAGACAGTTGATGATGATCTTATGTATAAAATATTAATGAGATCAGATGACAGGCTTAGCTCCAAAGATACTTACAGTCTCGACCGGGGAAGAGGGGTTTGCCGCTTAACATCTCGGCAAGTACACATCCTACTGACCACATATCAATAGCACGGGTATATTGTTTGAACGTGAGCATGACTTCTGGCGCTCGATACCATCTATTCTCAACTTGAACAGGCGTACAATGCGGGGAACGGAGCAAGCATACCGAGTAGCAACATATTCTGTCATGAACGTATTGTCATTAGCAAGGTTTGGAGGCGGACGCGCCGAGCGAGCGAGGCCGAAATCGCATATCTTGGGACAATGAGCGCGAACTACGACAGACAAGAATAAAGGAGGACCTTGAGATCGCAATTCGCGTTCAAGAGAAGATTCGAAGGCTTGAGATCACGATGAAGAACATCGGCAGAGTGGAGGGCTTTGAGGGCTCGAAGCGTCTTGGGTAAATTGGATCAGAGTGTCGGCCGAGCGGGGCAGGTTGACGACTGACCTGGTATATAAAGTATTGGCAATGGTCATCGCTCAGCTCCTGGGTACGGATAACACGATGAAGGTCAGTCTCCATGAGCTCCTGGACAAGGTAAACCTCGGTGAACTGGTATATATTGCGGGGCTTGAGGATATCGAGGATAGAGATGATGTTTTCGTGGTGAAAGTGTCTGAGGAGTTTTATTTCACGGAGAGTTCGGAGACAGAACATAGTGTGGTCGAAGGGGGTGATGCGTTTGATAGCGACTTTGCGTTGAGTGAGCATGTGGGTTGCGGAGCTGGAGATGATCAGCGGTGAGTTGTAGTGGAGGAATACAAAGGAGTAGAACATGCCAAACAACGCCGTAGGCACCTTCGCCAATGACCTCGGCCGGCTGGTAGCCGGCGTCGAGGAGCGACTGGCGCATGTGGTCATCCATCGGAATGGTCGACTTGTCTTGCGGCCCTGCTGCTTTATATCACTCCCGAGTGTAACTGTCACGCTTTCCCGAGTATACTGCGTTAGATCCCGAGCCAATCGGATCACTTCGCCGTCGTCATCCCCATTCCAACTAATAATTTCTTTTTGATGAATCCCGCCTCTTATTGTCGACTACATTTCCGGCCACATGGTCGCTTTTTATCCTTCCAAATGAGGACCTTTTTTCCATTTCATCTCAAAATTTACGCTTGAGTCATTATCATTCACACTGGTTCTTTCTACTTGTTATGGATCCCGCGTACGCAGGATCCGGAACAAGCTAGCATTTTTAAACGGTCACATCATTGTGCGATCATCTTTTGAACCTCCGTTCAACTTCTTCCGCCGATGGCATACTGTCGGCCGTCCCGGCCCGCTCAACACACATTGCTGCTGCTCTCGTCGCCACCGTCAGAAGACTTACAACATCTGTCTCCCGTACTTTTTTTTGATCCAGGTTCATAAGTTCTGCAACAAAGTAACCAGTAAATGTATCCCCCGCACCTGTCGTGTCCGCTGCCGGGCCCTGCAGCGGCGTAGCTGGCACAAATACGACTTGCAGGCCGGGAATCGAAGCTAATACACCCTTGGGTCCCAACGTACACACGATTCGCGTTCTGGCAAGAGCACTTTGTTGGGTTAATTCTCCTAAAGTCTGGGCGATATCCTCCGGAGGATTCTGTTGTACCAGCGATGCGTGTAGATCTCGTGCTTCCAAGTGGTTGACGATCAACCAGTCGACTTTGTTCCACGGGAATCGAGCTATTTCATCGTCTTTCAACATGGGTGAAGGATTAAAAATGGTCGTCAGTCCGTTGGCCGACTCAAGTGCCTTGATGGTCGATTTGAGTGTGATTTCGTTTTGTAAAAGAAGATGAGTTGTCCCTGTGGGCCATGGTTTCTCCTCGTCTTCAATCATTTCGCTGTGGTTTGCTCCGTTAAATAGAACTGCCATCGGTTAATGTCATCTTCCCTTTTAAACATGTTCACATTTTACGTACCGATACTGTTTTCACCATCGTCAGCAACCTGAATGATAGCCCTCCCAGTCGCTTTCACCTACGAATAAAAAATTAAAAAATGCTCAACAAACCATGTCACCCCTCCTTTTGACCTACTGGATCCAGAAACAACGTGTCATTCTTCAAACCCCAACGCGTCCACAACTTGTCTTTCAATGCTCTCCCAGATTCATCATCTCCAACCGTTCCATAAAAGCTGACTTTATCCTGATCAGCAGCAAGTGAAACTGCAACAGCTTGATTAAATCCTTTCCCTCCCATCCTTTGCTGAAATCCATGTGAAGAGATCGTTTCTCCCGGTTTCGAGATATGCGGTACTAGAGATAATATATATATGAGTTCTCTCACCCTTCGCGTTCAAGGTGTTTTGAGACGACTCCACCGCTGTAGTATTCATCGAGATCTACATCATCGAGATCAACGGAAATAATCGGTTTCGACATGCCACGACGACATACTGATAGAACCTCGGACCAAACAATGAGCCATCCCACAAGAATATTCCAAGAGAAGTTGAATCGGGAAATCGAAATAGGATTGTTGTTCACGCCAAGCTTCTATCAAACTTCATCTTATCTAATCGTACTCTTTGACAAAAGCAAAAAAAGCGAAATCTTCATTCCAATGAGATAAGTATCCCATAGACTACGACTCTCTGCATGCTGCTGCTGTGCTGCCACTGCTATTGTCGTTTTTTTATTCATTTCCAAGATATTCTCAGAAAACGAAAACGGGCAATTAAAAAAGGGCAATAAAAAACAGACTCGACATAAACCATTTTTATTTTTTAAAAAAGCATCATTGGTCCAGTATGAAATTAGACGATGCTTTGAACAAACACAACTCCTATCACACTTTGAAAACAAGAGCAAGAAAATGCAAGGCAAAAGAAAAAGAGTCCTGAGGGGTAAAAGAAAGAAAGAAAGAAAGAAAGAAAAATCAAAAAGCGAGAGCAAACACAACATGCGACGCGCGTACGAATCATCCCTGCATTAAAAAAAATTCGGATCACAAAAAACAGATAATATGACAAGATCGCGGAATTACAATTGAAATGCAATGCACAAATATTAGCACAAAGCAGTGCGCCGAGGAGACAAAGATAATGAATAGTCAGACATCAATGAAACCAAGACTTACATGAAAAATGTTTTGCGAGAGAAAAAGAAAAAAATTCGACCATTACTTTACAAATAACACGAGAGGAGATTGGACTGTTATGTGACGACTACCAAAAAAAGCATAGATAAAGTCCTTATAGGAAAGAGAACGCTCGCCTGAAGAACAACGGGGAGAAGGAGACACTCAAATGATCCAAGCAGGGATGATAATATATATGACCCCCTCCCCGTCTCCTTTTTTTCTCTATTTTTTCTCTGAGGGCCCAGCCACATCCACAGAATCATGGCACTCAATTATTATCCATCGGGAATAACTCATCATCATCCTCCCGCGTTTTAAATGAACTACTAGCAAACAAGCACACCTTGAGCATCGAACCCATCAAAAACAGATTTATACAACCCGAAGACGTACCTGCCAGTGGTGGTAGCTCCCTTCATCAATCCAGCTGGCGTGGGTCCACTCGACACAGAACCTCCTTTCGCGACAACCGAGTAATTTAATTTTGAGTAGAAAGAATCGAGACCTGAGCTGGCACTAGCCACACCACTCGCATACCCAGAAGTAGACATCACGTTAGCATGGAGGCCAGATGATGGTCCTGTTGGCGTTTTGTTGCCGGGTGCTGGAGTCGGGGTATTTGGAATGTTTCGAGTCGAGGGACCAGTAAGTGGCGATGTCTGTTGTAGTAAAGTACCCCACTCCTCTCTTATCGGCGCTGAGGTAATCGAACTCGTTGGAACGTTCGCTCCTGAGGTAGTAGCCGTAGCAGAACTAAGACCTGAAGACACTGTGACACCTGCGATACCATTTAAGCTATTATCAGCCACCGACGATGGGAATATGCCTCCACCTGCATTCGGTGAAGTGAAATTGGCGAGTGGAGGTAGCGCATGGATCCTAGAGTATCCGGCAGCGAGTCCTTGTGGCAAGCTTTGACCCGGGGCATGAGCCTGCAAAGCTCTAGTATTAGGTGACAAAAGCTCCCCTTCGAGTCCTCCGACACCACCCCCATTATCCACCCCTCCTCCATTCATTCCGTGTTGACCAGCGCCTCCTCCTAGTCTGACTCCTCGATTGACGCCGAATGCAGGACGAGGATTGTAATCCGAAGTTGGGATGGGGCGTGACGGCTGGTTATGGGCTTGATGCATAGGTTGGGTTAAATCAAAGGGGGATGGGGCACCACGATACGAAGGTAGTTGCGAAAGGGTTGACTGAGCATTGGCAGAGGAAGGGAATCCTTGGTTCGACCCCATGCGATTACTGGACATAGTTCCTTTCCCAGATGGATAAAGAGGTCCGCTCGCACCTCTAACCCCTCTTGATAAACCATTCGTATCAGCACCACCAATGCCTAACTGCATTTGCTGGGAAGCTTTGTTTTTCTGATAACGATGGTGCAACCCGAGGAAAGCGGCAGATGCATTGTTGAGCGACGACACCCCGAAAGATGAGGCAGCGCCTGTGCTTCCCGTGCTTATGCTCACCCCAAAATCGTTAGTGTTTTGTTGACCACTGACCGTGAGCCCCTCGAAGCGCGAGGCGAACGATACGGAGGGAGTAGCCCTATGTGAGGTCCGCACAGAAGGCGAACCTGACAAAGATCCTACAGAAGTGCCCGACCAGATAGAATTGGTATCACCCAGAAATGATGGGGCGGGAACGGAACTTGAGTGGCGATGGCCGGAACGGCTTCCAATAGGCGTAGGTGCTTGTTCATCTGAAGCTGAGTTGGAAGGTGCACCAGCAGTTAGAGCAGAAACTGGGGGTTTAGTATTACTTCCGCCTCTCGACATCCTCCTACTCCGTTCCTCTGGCGTTAAAAGATCTGTGAGTGATCCTGGAATGAAATCCTCCATGTCTCCGTCTTCCACTGCGCTACTGAACTTCCTTCCGACCCCCTTATAGTCGAGGTCAGCTGGATACTCTCTATGAACATCCCCATTACGCAACAATGGTCGTTGAACAGAAGAGGGAAGCATCGACAATCCTCCCTTTGCTGGACTAGCCGAAACATCCATATCCGCCCACCCTCGGCGACCTCCCATCGCAAGTCCGCTTCCCAGACTGGCAGCCACCCCTTGTCCAGCATACGAACTGTTAATGAATACACTCTGTGTTCCAGGGGCAGAAAAGGGCGAACTAGACATCAGTCCAGAGGTGTCCTGGGGAGAAGTATCCAAATTGGCACTATTAGGGTGAGAGGGGCGACGGGGCGAATTTCCAGGGGTGAAAGTGCCATTGGTAAGTCCAGCAGCAGACCTGTAGCCCCGACTGGCACTTGGTGGCGAGCCAATTGGCCCAAAATCGGAGGGAGCCATGGCGGTAGTTACGCGAGGGGCCGACATGGGCAGAGGCACAGGCGGAGGTGTTGTTTTAAATTGACCATCACCATTTTTAGAGGCATCTGAGGAAGCACCGGCTTCTGGAGTTGGTGACTTGCCGTGTGCTGGTGGAGCAGAAAGCTGGACTCCTTCCATTTCATCCAGAGCAGCAAATGATGCGAAATCAGTGTCTTTAAGAGGTGGGGCAGGGGCAGAAGGTGATATTGAAGCTTTAAGTGGCAAAAGGGAGCGGTTTGACGCCGGTGCTGATGAAGTGGGTGATAAGAGACGAGTCGGGGCAGTAGAGCCTCCTGCAAGCAGGGTATTATTCCGTCCAAGTGCACTGTTAGAATTCCCGCCTTGTCCATCTTTCTTTTTCCGTAACCCTTTCTCGCTGCCTATTAAGGTTGGGGTAGCAGAAGCTGCTGCATGTTGCGCTGCCTTTTTGTTCTTCCTGTCCATAGACATGCTCTGGCCCGGGAGAATATGTGCCAGGGCACACTTGTGACCAAACTTGCAATTTCCTTTGACAAACCAGGCACAGGGCTCCTTCTGAGCTCCTGGTTCTGCAGAGGCATGAGAGAACGGGCAGGATGAACCCGCAGTACATGCTCCGACTTTGAAGAATTTGCAAGGAACATGGGAGAGATCCTTGGCTAAGAACCTACTTCAACTCAGCAAAAAAATATCAGGTACATTTGCGCACCTTTTGTTGACGTTGATGTCGATTTCTGCTTCGAGCTGGACTTGTCCGTTCGGTCGGCTTCCTTGTCGCGGTCTCTCTCCTCTCTGTCACGATCGATATCAGCCGCAGCCGGAGCATCTACTGTAGACATGACTAAATCAGAGGTTATAGTGCTTAAGAAAGATATATTTCAAGTAAATTCTAGAAGTGGCGGAGAAGGGAAAAAAAGAGATAATGGATTGGTTCAGAGATGGATCGACAAAACTGCTATAGTACACGTGGATTACGTAAGCGCGGCCCGACATGCCTGAATCTGTGTATTTGGGCTTATACAGAGCTAGCAGGCTATGTTGCATGAGTCAGTATATGGGATACCGCATCTTCATGACCAGTTCATTAGCCTTTGTTGTCTATTACGGCAATATTTCCAAAAATTAACGAAACAGATCTCGTTTCGCCCAGCCCTAAATCAGCCTATACTCAATGTGTATAAATAACGGCACTCGAGTACAGCCGACTCTGAGATAACTGTAATTTATAGGTTTCTCCCAACTCGCAGCTATCTCACAATCCACGCTCCGCCAAAATCCATAGTTTATGCCCTCCTTCAACTGTTGCGGATTAACTCAGAGTAAAATTCACATTTGATGTCTCTTCAGGGTTCTACGTTAGCCTTATCCGTTAGCCTTTTTGAATCCTGCAAGGCTAGCCATTAAACGCCACTTCCCTATCTTAGATACACCTGACCCCTGAACAAGGGAAGCTCGCCAAAAAAAATGAGAGGTCCTTTTTGGCAATCATTGTCGATCTGATGACATTAGCCTTAATTCCAAGCTATCTTCACGGCTGACAACTCAACCCTAGGAAATTCATGCTGTTTATATTTATGCTGTAGACCACAGCCGTTTGAGCATCGTCGAAGTATAAGAGGGTTGACAAATGCGAGTTCGTTGCAACAGCTCTGAACCAAATGCCACTTAAATGTCACATAGATTCTGAGGACATCACGCCGCAGATGATGTTCCCATCGAGCCTTCGCCTAGTGAGAAGCCTTCTGATACGCTGATCAAGTGATCATCTATTGAGATCGAAAAAACGACCTGACTCGTGGCGCGACTCATGACAATTGAAATATAGGATGGGACCATTCGGAAGTAAAATTCGTTCATCACCGTTTTTTTGCATTTCTGAAATGGGGTGTGTTCCTTCTCACCCTGTTTCCAGTGGTTCACGCGACATTACGGGAGTTCGGCGAATACCGGCATTCTGACAACCGCCTTGATATTATAAACGCTCTACAATAGAAGCAGCACGAGCCTTGCAAGATGTCTTGGACCTACCGGCAAGTCATTTTCGCCTTCTACTACATTCTTCAGAAGAATTACGCTTGTAGTTAGTCCATTCTCCAGAATTACTGCATTCCCGCCAAAAAAACCGTAACCATCGGTTAATCTATTCTGGTCGAAGATTTCTCACCAAGGGCATCAATCAGATAAGATCTCTCGATGCCATCGATTCATCCGCGGGCTATCAGATAAGACCCTATGGAGCCGGCTCCTCTTATCAGATAAGCCCGGACGGTATGATCAATGGAGAACGTTAAGCCCACATTTGCATCCGATTTATGGGACGACATTATATGCACCATTATATGCACCTGACTTCACCTTTTGTTTAGAATACAGAAACCATTGCTTTGGCTGAAGGAGGAAGAGGGGATGACAGGCGAGAGAATTTTTGCTGTCACTTAGAGAAGTTGGCTAAGATCAACACTCCGGTGCACCACATCGTGTTCGGTTCAGAATTTTCCCAATTCCGATATTGTACCCCTGGAAGGGACCGATTGATGTCTCATGAAATGAATTTTTTTTAGGTTGCCAACACCTATATAAACTTCTACGAACAAGAATTCTCAACGGCGTCTCCACTCCATCCCGATTCCTGACTTCTACTTGTGCATACGATAGGGCATTTGGTTTTGAAATATGGCAGACTCACCTTCACTATCATTCACTGACCATCTGCCAACAAAGGTGGATGTCATTACCAAAGGCTCTCAAGCTCCTAACATAGATCGTGACATTCGTGTCGCCCATGCCAACAAATATCCTCTCCAAGTGTGGTACTTCCTCGCTTCCCTCATCTTCCTCATCACTCTATTCAACTTTGCTGGGCTCGTCCTTGGTTATTACCGTGATAGACGCAACCGTCGACGCCTTAGCCGAGCTTCGCGGAGCCCAGAAGCTCAAAACCTGCCCAACATGATGCGCAGTTCGATCAACCTCTTACGTTTACCGCATGCTTTGGTAGATACATTCAGAGCGATATCTTTCCGGTGGACAATATCCATCGGACGATCGTACACCTTGAATCTTGCGGAAGTCGTATTTACTGCTATTTATATCTCTATCTGTTTTGCGTGGGCTTTGATTAACAGTGAGTGCGCTCTTATATTTGGCCGTACGATCAAGTTTCTCACTCAGCCACTCAGCAACCTCGACCGTGGGCCTCAAGTTTGATCCCACCTATTATGCAAATATTGCCGGAAATATCGCCTCGATACAGCTTCCCCTTATTGCGGCATTAGGAATGAAGAACAACATTATTTCATGTGGGTTCTTTTGCGCTCGCTGTACATAGAGCCAGGTTACTCACGAATACGAATCAGATTTAACAGGGGTAGGCTTCGATAAGGTGAGTCGCCTACTTTTTGTTGAATTGAGAAGTGGGACTGATGATTCGGAACGTAAGCTTTTGTACCTTCATTCAATGGTTTCCCGGGTGCTCGTAGTCCTGATATGGCTCCACGCGGGAGGAAGGGTGTGTCTTCTACCATCACCTGCGGAACATCTACTGAAAGGGTCTACATCAACAGATACATATAGGGTGAGTACAGATGTTGAGTCAGAAGAGAGTTTGGTATTGAGGTAGTCGTCTTCTCTTTCAGGCTTGAAGGTGCAGTCAACATACATGTACCAGCAATTCAAGCTGGGATTCTGGCCGGGGTAGCTCTTACCATCCTCTCCGTTGTTTCTATCCGACCCATCAGAGACAAGTCGTATGAGTTCTTCCTGATCGTTCATCTTGTTTTGGCAGTCATATGCGTTCTCTCTGCCTACTTCCACGCTGCCAGTCTCAAGTAAGCGAGCTATACATTCACCATAGCACAGGCAAACAATACTTACTACCGGTTGTATACAGGTTTGGTCGATTTGTTTGGCCTGCCATTCTCCTTTGGGGCCTAGACCGCGTTCTCCGTATTCTTCGTGTCGTCTTATCTCTCTTTACGAAGACAACTGCTTCCACATCAACAGAATTGAAGGAGCACGGGTTCCAAGCGACAAAGCCAAGATTAGAACTCCTCTCTAACGACGTTGTCGTCCTAACAGCCCCTACACCTCGTTTCTTCCATTGGCGCCCAGGACAGAGTGTCTATCTCTCCTTCCCTGGCATATCGTTATCGCCATTTGAAGCTCATCCTTTTACGATCGCTAGCATCCCTGACTGTATCGACAATCATACTTCTGGTGATGACAGGCAATCTGCACAAGGGGAACTCAGGTTTTTCATCCGTGTTCGGACGGGGACCACCAGACGTTTGCGTTCTTTCGTTGAAACAGGGAAAGAGTTTCAAGTGTTGTTTGACGGGCCATATAGCTCTCCGCCTGTTTTGATGGGCTACGATTCGGTTGTGTTAGTCGCAGGAGGGTCTGGTATTTCATTCACATTTCCCCTCTTTCTGCATATGATTCAGTAAGTAATCTTAACCTGTAATTTTCGTCAGCTTTGATCGTGGATTCTTTAGACGAACGAAAAAAAATGGACCTGCTTGTCGAAGACTCACGTTTGTCTGGATGATTCGTCATGCAGGTATGATGTATAGCAACAATTCTTCGTGGTCGTACACTGATAGGTCGCTTCTTGAATGCAGAATATATCTCTTGGATACAATCCTCCCTTACGTCTGCACTTGGCACCATTCCTGCCGATATCACCCTCAATATCCACCTATTCATAACCGGCTCCTCCAAAGGTCGTGATAGAAGTCTCTCTTCGTCTGAAGAGGGAGGAGACCCAGAAGCTCTCAAGGAGGATACCTACTCCGAACTTGACGAAAAATTTGCAGATAATTTGAAAGGAAGTGGTAATGCAGAGGGAGGTAACAGCGGGACAAGTAGTCGAGGTGATCATAGTGCTTCTCCAACGACTCAAAATATTTTCAAGTCACCTGCAGTTCAGATTCATCGCGAACGTGCTGATCTTGAAAAGTTATTCACAGAGGAAGTAGCTCTGGCCCGGGAATCTATGTCAGTCAATGGTACGTAATATACGGTCCGAGATCGAGTATGTATACGGACGGTGTAAAATGACCTAGTTTGCGGAACACGCGGCTTAGAAAAAGCAGTACGAAAGGCCATTAGGAAGCCTCGCATAGGAGACATCTTGAGAGGTGGTCCGACAGTGTCGTTGCACATTGAAGGCTTTGGAAGCGGAGTGAGTATTTCTGAAAGATTCTTGTGCAACAGTTTTGGTCTGATTTTCATGGTTTTTAGTGAGTTTTCACTCTAAAAATGAAAATGTACGTGAAGTAGATAGAAAAGAGACGTTATAAATATGTATCTACAACGTCTCATATGACACGAATCGATGATGATAATGCTATTAAAGAACTCAGCCTTCAATTCATTCGCGGATCCTAATATTGATATCGCTCTTGTGTTGAATCTTGGAAACCGAGCGGGCCATTGCTCCTCGGTTCGATGAAGTTTGGACTTACGGACACTGTTATTAGGCATAAGAATTCAACGCCCACTGAATGCTTTAGAGCCTATCTGTGACCATTACCTGAAAAAGCATTATCATTTCCTATATGAGTTGTAGGAATGATCTCAATGTTAGATGTCTTTTTGCGGCCGCGGTACAGAGAGCAGCTGAGGATTCAAGGGTGCAGTCGTTTGAGGAGGTCCCATAAAGCATAGAACAGTTCTGAACTCTTTAGGGTTAGGGTCATCCTTAATTGATAAAAAAAAAGATGATCTCTAACCCTCACCTTCAACAACAATGCGGTACTACGAACAGAAATACCCTGAAGTTGACGAGCTTGTCATGGTTCAGGTCCGCCAAATTGCAGAAATGGGTGCCTATGTCAAACTAGTACGTCCTCACAAAAACTGGCTGGGCCAAGTGAGAAGTAGGAAAGCTGACTCAACACCATTAGTTAGAATATGACAACACAGAGGGGATGATCCTTCTCTCAGAGCTCTCCCGTCGTCGTATCCGATCAGTTCAAAAACTTATCCGTGTCGGTCGGAATGAAGTAGTCGTTGTTCTTCGAGTGGACAAGGAAAAAGGTTACATCGATCTTTCAAAGCGTCGTGTTTCTCCGGAAGATATTGTCAAATGTGAAGAGCGATACATGAAATCAAAAACCGTTGCCTCCATCCTCCGTCATGTTGCCTCAAAAGTACCCTCATTGGATCCTAACGGCGAGTCCGTCGGTATATCTGAGCCTAGCCCTCAAGCACAAGAATCGAAGAAGGCGATGAGGAAGGCGAGACATCAAGCGCAAGATGAAGATGGTTTTGTTGGTATGGATGTTGATGCGGGTGTTGGAGCACTAGGAAGTGTGAACGAGGAGGAGAAATTGGAAAAGCTCTATGAGAGCATTGCTTGGCCAATCGGGAAGAAATACAGGCACCCATATGATGCTTTTAAACTTTCCTTGACGTACGTGTCAGCATTTCAACATACCTGATCTAACATAGTATTTTATTTCCTGATTCGCAGCGAACCTGACAGTGTGTGGTCGTCGTTACCAGAGCCGATCGCACCTAGTACCCTCTCCCTCCTGACTACTACCATCGCCCGTCGTTTAACCCCTCAACCGATCAAACTTCGTGCTGATGTCGAATTAACATGTTATACGCCTCAGGGTATCGATGCCATCAGGCAGGCACTGAGGGCTGGTGAGAAGCAAAGTAGTGAAGCCGTCCCCATCAAGGCGAAACTTGTTGCTCCCCCCCTTTATATTTTGAGCACAAATGCAACGGATAAAGTATGTCATTGTTGTAAATTTGAGTGCTTGAATTTCTCATGCTACTCTAGTATGTCGCTGTCGAGCGCCTGGAACGAGCAATAGAGTCAATTCAAAGTACTATTGAAGATCGAGGTGGATCGATGGTCGTGAAGATGAAGGTATGTTTACCTGAAGGCCGCTCGAGCTCTTATCTTATCGTGATTCCAGCCAAAAGCAGTCTCAGAGACAGATGAACAAGATTTGGCTCAACTCATGGCCAGAGCCGGACAAGAAAACGCCGAAGTGTCTGGAGACGAAGATGAAGAGGAGTAGCATATATCCAATAGATGGGATCACTATGTGTATCACTCAGTCACCCGTTCGTTCGACGGTCCAAAAAACTCGGAAATCATGAAACTCGTATAAATTAACCGTCCACATACAATCCTTATCAACTACATGGGGTATGACCTGAAGCTTATTTATTGATCTCTTGTTTGGTCTGTCCCTTGTCTTGACGAAGATTGCCTGACAGCGGTTAATGTCAAGATTTCATTTAATGTTGAAAGAAACATACCAGAAGCTTCTTGTCCCCTGTCTCCAGTGACAGCTCCGACAAGGGTGTCTTTCTTTCCAGCAAGACGATCAAATGTACCCTCTGCATGACCTTTAGCCTTAGCAGCATTGATTTCGGCTTCGCCGGCTGCGTGCTCTTCCTTTCCGGATTGTTTCCACGAATCCACACCCATCATGTTGCCAGTAGTCTCTACGGCTGCACCTTTGACGGAATGAAATTGACCAGAGGCCTTACTGGAAACACAACGACGTTAGCCGAACTGTCAAGGATCAGGAGAGAGGCGTACGAAGGGGTGCCGGAAGCAGTGTTCTGGACGGAAGAGTTGGTATTAGAAGACATAGTTGAATTGTAGATTGAGATGATGACGATACAATGGTACTTGGAAGAGGAGTGGATGGAATTAAAAACCGAAAGCAGAGGTGGTTTATATAGGACCCAGATACCCATCCCCTATTATAATTTCTGACTTGGACTGACTCTGGTATTCTTTCTAAGATGACGTTCGTGTCAGCCTCATTCAATGACGCCTCTGTCCACCGTCATACTAAACTGTGCTTTCCATTTGCAGCAAGTCTTGTGGCGTGGTCGAGCTAGGTGACGTCATAACTCTGTTGGCTGCTTTTTTCATCGTTTATGTTTTTAATGATAGCATGACTCTAGTAGCGCTATTGGGTGTGCTTCGAGATCGACGATGGCGAAGATTTTTTTTAAGTGCTGTTAGCGCTGTAACAATCTAACGCGACGGCGAGACCATCAATAATCGAGGCATTGAATGTATACACGATGAACTTGAAATATTTATTTTTAAACCACATAATTTCTTCTGCTTGTTTATCTTGGTTATGTATAGCATAGTTGCCGAAGTCAGGATCCCAAACAAAAGGAAGCAGCCTTTCACAAAGATTTGGTTTTGCCATGCAAGAGTAGTATTATAAACTCACCACCACCTGTGACTGATCTTGGGAGGATAGAAGGTAGAGGATACATTATTGGGTATTACAGGGCGGTAGAGACAATAGACATGATATAAATACTCAGCGCAACCAATATAATTGACAGAAAAAAGAATTGAAACCAACTACAAGCTCATGAGAGCAAATCCTAGAGATGATAATTGTTCTTTTAATCCCGGGATATTATGCCTTCATACTATCGTGCATGTATGCCATCGCATGTTGTATGTACGAATCTCTCTGTCAGGATCTATAAGAAATATAAAGCTCAGGCATCACTTCTCTAGAAGACAAATCTCATGTATTACCTATAAGATATATAAAGCCACGAAACCATTATCAGCTATGGTGTGTGATAAGCGATATTAACCTCAGGCATCACTTCTCTGGCAGACGACTGAGGATTAGTGGAAATGGGGTTGCGGGATTAGTGGAAATGGGGTTGCGTATTTATGACGCAGCAAAATGAATTGCGCGCAGGGGAAGATGAGGGGAAGACAGAAAGACTTAATAAAACTGTAAATACATTCCCATTTATATACGTAAATATCCGAAGCAGTGCTCCGGCAAATGGAGTTTCCAAGACAACTCGATGTCACTCCATGACATGACATAATTCCGCGATAATTTATAAGGGAATGCCATAGCTACTAACTCCTCTGCTGTCCAAAACCGAACAACCAAATTCTGTCCTATAGTATTCTCAGATGTCGACTATCTAGTCGACAGCTGAGGTGCTCAGTGTGTCTCTTGCTATGAACAGGGTACTGGGATTATGACTCCTATGAGACAAGAAAGTTTGATTGAGCAAAGAGAGTTATGGGAAAGACAAGACTAGGATGAGAGAACGAAACTAAGGAATACTACAGTAGAAGATACTATACTTTTCAGTATTTACCTATCAAACAAGTTACTCCCTTCCTCGGCCTCCCCTTCACCATGGAACAAGAAAAGGCTCTGGATGGTGGTTTTGCCGCATGGACCATTCTTTCTTACCATCGTCAGGCTCTTGACTGTGACAACTACGTTCGGCTACAGCAATAGTTTCTGCGTATACCAGGAGCTCTACACCCGTTCCAATACTGCCTCTGCATCCGCCGTCAGCTGGATAGGCGCCACACAAATCTTCTTTATGCTTTCTATGTCCCTTCCCGCCGGCAAACTTCTCGATATGGGCTACTTTCGCCTCACTACCATTGTCGGAACCCTGCTCTATGTCTTTTCGTGAACCTATTTTCTTCCGTTCACCCCTCTCTCTCTCTCACAATCTCCCAGATTGTTCATGCTATCTATATGTCATATCGACAAATTCTACCAATTGTATCTTGCACAGGGCCTGGGCCTGGGCATTGGTGCTTGTCTTCTCTATGTCCTCAGTCTGGTCGTTCAAGCACAACATTGGCGCTCCCGTAGAAGCCTTGCCATGGGTATCGTTGCCACCGGTCTGTAATCCTTATTTGTTCTAATACTGACGCTCTCATCGTCTCCTGTGCCTCAGGCTCTTCCCTTGACAGGGATCATCTTTCCAATAATGCTCAACTGCCTATTCAAGAGCTCTGTTGACTTCCAGTGGGAAGTACGCGTTTCTGCGTTTATGGTCCTTGCCATATTGTTATTCGCCAATCTAGTGATGAAGCCTAGACCACCTGCTTCCAGTAAGGGACGTCCCAGGGTCAATCTCAGGTAATTCATGACCTGCAAGCGCTTCTAGGAAAAACCTTTCCCTGGATAAGGCCCATCACGTTCAGTGGTGTGAGGTTTTTGCGGTCCTCTGGAATAGGGTTATCATTCATTAAAACATAGGTATTGATCTTGATAGGAACGATTGGACTAACAGTCACTCGCCAAACGCTTGTCAAGCGAAAAGGTACCCAAATCGTCTGACACTTGCAAACATCTAAAATGGAATTCCTATTTGGAGCGGTAGTTTCAGGATGCAGGACAAGATATCAAAAAGCTACCCTAATTTGTCATTCATTATGATCAAAAACGGTTTTCATTGTAGAGCAACTCTTAGGCTGTCTTTTTGCTGCATGTATCTGCTCGGTCAAGACGGAAAGTGACGGAAAGCGGGGAAAGGTCGCAGTAGAGAGAGAACGAAGAGTAGATGTTTTAGTGCACCCAAGAAAGGGACAAACCTCCTTGAAGTGGATTGAAAGATGAGATATCCCCATCTGTAGTACTTTTTTTACGGCCTGACATGAAACTCATTACGTGGCTAGCAAGGGAGGCCATCCGGTTTCCCATAGAAAGAAGCTTTTCTGTTATCAAGCAACCAAAGCACCCTCCAATACATCGACCGCAAAATCTACTTCTTCCCTTCCGATATTAAAGTACCAGTCTCACTGCATCCCAGATTTCCTCAGACTGCAATTCACGCGTGCACTACATCCTCAGAATTTCCCAGATTCTCACAGGACGTCATCCCAGTGTAATTATGATTTCGTTCAAGCACTTGGAGGTCCCAGGCGACAAGAATGTAGTTCCTAACCGTTGGAACAATGATGACATTAAACCTACAGAAAAGGCACGGCAAAAATGGACGTTTTGGACGTTCAATAATTACTGTTCGTCTGACAACACCTTGATAGCTTTGAATTTTTCAGTTATTCTAATTATGAGCTTCTCTTCTTCTAGGGCTCTTGGTCAATGTAAATATATCGGCATATCTATCGGGTAGCTCATTAATTGCTATGGGCATGTCCTGGTGGGAGGCTACCATCGCTATAATTGCTGGGACTATTATCTCCAACATCCTGCTAGTGCTGAATTCACTGCCGGGCGCTTACTACCATGTAGGCTTTTCAGTAGTGAATCGGTCTGTGTGGGGCATGTGGGGGAGTCAGTTCGTCATCTGGAATAGCATATTTCTGTCCATAATATGGTGTACGTTTATCCCCAGCCCCGATTCTTATTTTCTTTTAAGAAAATATACTGATATTGTCGTAACAGGTGGATTCCAGGCTTGGATAGGTGGCGAATGCGTCTACATATGTCTCAAGGCCATATGGCCTTCGATCGAGGAGCGGATACCAAATCACATGACCCAGTCCACAGGCGTCACAACCGCCCAATTCTTGGGATATATTATTTTTATGGTCATTTCAATGCCCTTCATTTACATACGAGCGCACAAGCTGCAAACTCTATTCTATGTTTCTGCCACAATTGTCATGATGTTCCTAGTGATTCTGTTGATTTGGTCAATGGCCACCATGGGCCCTCAGGGGTTCGGTGAGACCATAACCATGTCCGACGGTCACACCAGCGGTTGGACCATCGCTTTTGGGGTCAGTAGCACAGTTGGGGCTATCTCTGCTAACCTGCTTAATCAGAATGATTATGCCCGATTTGCTAGGAAACCTAGTGACGCTATTCAAGGGTCAAGCCATCGTCTTTTCCCCTTATTCTATCTTCTGCTGTGTTGGTGGAATCCTTGTTACGGCAGCGACCGAGCGACGATACGGACAAGCCTATTGGAATTTGCCTGACCTCTTCGGGGCAATGATTGAGTCTGGAGGGCCACGATCACGTTGTGCTGCATTCTTTGGAGGCTTTGCGTTAATCATCTCCCAAATTGGTATCACTGTCCCTGGAGCTGCTTTGTCTGGAGGTAAGCCTCACTTTCTTGTGAGTTTGAAGGTTTCTGTTTCCTATTACTGATGAGCTTCTAGGTTTTGATCTCGCGGCAACTCTCCCCAAATATATCAATATTCGCCGCGGGGCGTACATAACAGCCTTAGTTTCCATAGCCTGCAATCCTTGGAAACTTGTAAACTCATCGACGGTCTTCCTTTCAATTATGGGAGGTTATATGGTATTTCTGGGTCCTATGATTGGCCCCATGATTGCTTCCTTTATCATCATCCATCGGTTCAGGCTCAAGGTGGATGATCTTTACGTTGGAAACGCCTCGAGTATATATTGGTTTTCATATGGAGTCAATTGGCGTGCGCCTGTGGCCTGGGTTTTGGGTACCTTCCCGTCGTTACCCGGATTCATTGCCAATGTCAACCCAAAAGTTGAAGTAGCCGCGGATTGGTCCCATATTTACTCGATATCTTTCTGCACAGGCGTGGGCATAAGTTTTGTTGTGTTCGTCTTGTTACATTATCTCTTTCCTGCCCCGTCTCTCCAGGCGTGGGTTGCTTCACAGCCATCTGCTCGCGAGACTATGCGCTCTTACAACGAGGTGTATGACCTGAAGGAAGATATTGAGGTTATCGACGAAGAAGCCAATGATAAAGTGTTTGTATCGTTGAATGCGGAGGAGAAGGGCCCTTCAGATAAAAGTCTATCATTGCTTGTACGATAGTTCAGAGTTCAAAGTTCCTTCAATATCCAAATCATGAAACTCCAACTGTGACAGCGGCTGCCGCACCATTTCACTGAATCACAACTCACAGCTCTGACAATCTACAACCCTCGCGCATGCACTGACGAGAGCACACCTTGGATCTCCATCTTGTGGAACAATTCTGGCGCATCATCCACCTCTCGTGCCTTGGCGAGCTTGGAAATTATGTCGTTGTAAAGGTAGACATTCATCTCGACCTTGACCTCAACTGCTACTTGGAAGAGGATTATGACATTTGAAGCATCATCGTTGGTATCCTTGACATAGAGTTTTAGAGCCCCATAAGCATCAACCGAGGGTGCAACGTCACGTTTGAGCAGTCTCAACCGATTAACGTATGCATTACTTATATACTTCCTCTAACCACGTAGGGGGCAAAAGCTACAAGCGAGAAACTGATTCATGAGTGAGATGAAATGAGTGAGCTTGTGTCCCGCAGTCGATGATCAGATGAGCCGAAAAAGCTAAGTCATCATGGGTATGCTTAGCACCCAAGGCTGGTCCAATTCTCAATCACATATCGGCAAACGCTTATCGTTGGGCAAGCGTTGATATTCGCCAGTAGGTTGTTAATGCATTGTGTCATCCGTCTGTTCTGGGACTTGCTCGTCCTCATCTGACTCAGCCTGTCGGTGATTGGGATTAACAAAAAGAAGGTCCTCTCCTGGATTATCCAGTGTCTCTGAGAAGTGAGATGAATTATGATGGATGGAGATTATCAAAGATGTGTCCGCATACCAGTTTTCCGCGCATCTTCGTATGCCTGCTCTAATTCACTGATGATAGCTTCCTGTGCCGCTTTGACATCGTCGGAGGTGGTACACCTTTTGTATCGTTCGAGGTAAACTCTTAGGAACAGTTGAACTTGTGTGAGCTGCCATGAAGCAATTGAGACATACCGGTTGACTTTCCAAAACGATGCGCCCCAGCCAAAACCATCAAGTAACCTTTCAGCATAAGCGTCAAACCCTGTGATATAAAATGCGGCTGCGAGGGCTTCGACACAATTTAATCTCCAAGGTCTGCCGTAATTGGTAGGGTTCGTAGCCATCAGGTAGGGCACTGCCTTCATCTCAGATGAGAATGACAAATTGAGGTCAGGACTTACGTAGCCGTTCATGTGGACTCGAGATTTTACCGAATGGGACATCATCAAGGCGAGCCCAGGAACACTCCACTACAGCGACACCACACTTCAGGATGATTTCGCGGTCAGAGGGAGAGATCACTCGCGTCCCCTGTGGACTAACAGAGTGTCAAAAATTCAGAAAACGAAGGAAGAGAGGCAATGAGATATATGTGAAAGGAGCACGAACAGAAGAGGAACGCTTACGAGACTACGATGCCTCGAAATCGAGACCCAACTTTTAGTTCCTTGATGAGACCAAGGCGAGCAAGCTTTTTACCGGAGCAGCGACGCGGGTCACAATGATTGAAGTCCTAATCCGAAATCGTTTCCTGGACAAGTGTAAGAGTAGTGTGTACTTACCCACATCGCTACGGGGACCTCTATTCGAATCTGTGAAACCCTGTCTATCAATCTGTATATCAGACAAGCCAAATTGACCCAGAGCCAGTGGCGTACCAGAGTCAGACGATGATATATCTATCTCATCCCTGAACTCCTCTGCCACCTCCTCCACATTGTCGATAGCACTTTCCGGTCGATCCTCAAACGACGTGGACGAAATGGTCGCAGATAAATCCCTGAAGTGACCTTTGGTCGATGTTCCACGACCTCTGCCTCGACCGCGTTTATGAGAAGATCCTCCTCGACCCGAAGAGTTTTTCTTGCCCATGGGTTGATCGGAATCGGAGTAGTGCTACTGGATTTCCGCGTGGGAACGAGTCTGCCTGGGAAGCAGCGCCCATTTTTGTTTGCGCAATTGCTGTCATGTTCGCTACCCTCGTGCGCTGCTCAAAAGCTTCACGGAAACCATTGACTCCCAAGAGGGGTAACAAGGACTACTACAAGGGTGTGATCAGCTCTGGCCCACTTCTATTGGTTGTAAAGTTAACCTGAAGCACAGGTACGCGCCAGGCATTTCTACCAGGCGGTCACCGGACAGGTGCACCCGGTAAACATGTTATCGGCGGCAAAGCAAAGTACCGCCTTGTAGATGAGAAAGTTCGTGTGTTTGTAGCACCACCTCTTTCTGAGATTTTGTCAACACCGGCAAGTTCTGTTGTGCTTCAAGGACGGGGATTCTAATAATCATGACTTTTTCAGTTGAAACCTTACGTTTCACGAAATGTCCATCTCACAAAATCGGAGAAACGTGGAATTCTTGGCAAGTTGCCTCCGGGTGGCCTTCAGGGAGCCCAGTTGTTAGAACTCTCAAGAGCAAAGGCGATTCAGCCTGTTGCGGGCGAAAGTATGGTTCATCCGCCGACTTCATAATTGCATTTAGGTCAGTGGACTGAGGAACTACTTTGATCGAGCAATTTCCTGAAGATCTGATTAGTCCACACTTATCTTATCACCCCTGTAGAAGTATCATAAACATATCCTAGAAGCTTTTCTTCGAGGGACACCTCTGAAAGGAAGTTTTCATTCCACAATTTTCACACCCCAAGAATCTATAATACGCTCTTCTTCCACATGACCCTGGTCCAAACCATTCATTGGATAACCCTCAACTATCTCAATGGCCACCGTTGGCGTCGCTGCTGCCCTAGCTGGTTCATCACCTGCACGTACTGTTCTCTCTTCCTTTCTTCTCGTTGATCGTGTAGCCCTTGTGACTGGAGCTCAACGTGGGATAGGCCTTGAGATGGCTTTAGCTCTAGCCGAAGCAGGCGCAACGGTCTATTGCATCGATTTACCCGCCGCTCCAGATGCCAAATGGCTTGAAGTCCAAGCTTATGTCGTAGCCTTGCCCGATATAATTCCAGGTGTGAATAATAAAGGACGATTAGAGTATGCCAGTGGAGATGTTACAGATCAGCAACAAATGTGGACCCTAGCGGAGGATATTGTCAAGAAGGAAGGGAGGTTGGACATTTGTATTGCAAATGCCGGAATTTTGAGGGGAGCGGAATGTTTGGAGTATCCTGCAGAGGAATTTCGCAAGGTCCGCCGGATCTCAGCCTTTCTTGAGCTAACGTTGGGGTGACCGGCACGTCTCTGTAGCTAATGGATGTTAATGTCAACGGCGTACTTTTTACTACTCAGGCCGCAGGGCGTCAAATGGAGAAACTTGGTATTCCAGGAAGCATCATCTTGATAGCCAGTATGAGTGGTAGTATAACCAATTTTGGACAACACTGGGTTGCCTACAATACAAGTAAATCTGCAGTCATACAAATGGCTCGCTCAATGGCTTGCGAACTTGGACCGAAAGGAATCCGTGTTAATTCAATCAGTCCAGGGTATATATACACCCAGTGCGCGTTTACATTTTATTATGTTATCTCAAGTTGTTAACTTATTTCGGTTATGGCTCACACAGGATGACGAAAGATTTCTTGGATCCTAGGCCCGAGTTGATGACACAATGGTCCGGACAGAACCCGCTTGGACGGATTGGGAAGACCTGATGAGCTGAGAGGCGTGACCGTTTGGTTGTCCAGTGATGCATCAACGTTTTGCACCGGCAGCGAGTAAGTTTCTTCCTATGTTTCCTGTTTGACTGACTCAAAATCATTTGGCAGCATTATCGTTGATGGTGGTCACCGCGCTTGGTAGACTGCGTCCGATTATGACATCGCTTGGGACGCATGAGAAATTGTCCATCAAATAAACCTAGTCTTTCACTCACGAGATTGAGTCAGGAAAACAGAACAGAGCAGTGTTTTTTTATTTTTTCTCAGGAGTTGCCGGGCGTACACAATATCCCTATATTTTGTATCCAGAATGATCAGAAACCTTTGTATAGTACTTAGTATCACATGACCAATTGTATGCTTGTTGGTTCAAGTTCCCTCGGTGATTTTCATGACATGAGCAGACCCTCGTTAGAACTTCAACAAGAACAGGAGCGCCTTGTTCAAACTACAAATTCTATAAAGCAGCGCTTCGAGCAATTGTCATCCAAACTCCGCCTCATTCAAAATCCGGCGGAATTCGCTAAACTTGAGCCTGAGGAATGTGGTATTGACTTCAATGATAACGAGAACAGGGATCCAGCAATTATATCTGCAAATCTCGCTGCTCAGACGGTCTGTATGAGGAACTTGACTTGACTTCTCCCATTGACATGCGCCCTTGGTTGATAGCAATTTCTTCGAAAGCTCAAGTACCAATATCTAGAGCAAAATACCAAGGATCGTTATGTGAAATCAATCGTTAGTGACATTGATGATGCCCCCATTGTCAGTGCAGAGGACGTTCAAGAACTCAACGCAATCAATGAAGACAAGAAAGCTAAACTTAAAGCCGCTAAAACCTCTTTAGCCGCAACATATCAGAACGTCCGCACCCTCGTACCTCTCGTTCAGGAAGACTATGACCAGACAAAGGCTGCGGTCGACAAAGCTACCAACTGTATGCAGCAAATTATCGACGCACGTCTTGCTCTAAGCCGCCTTCGCCAAGCTCATCCCCATCCTAGGTTGACCACTGATGCTGCACTTCAAAAGCTCAGTGACCAAGACAAAGAGATGCAGGATCTGAGTGATCAGATTGAGGCAGTCAGGGGAAGAGTCCAGAGTTCGAAAAATGAGCTTAAACAGGAGAACGTTGAGCTGGAGACACTGCGGGCCGAACGAGCAGAGGCCGAAAAGTTGGCCAAAAACGCCAATATGGGAAAGGACGACCCTCGAATAGCATCACTTTATGACTGGTGTGTCTGCTAGCTGTTCAGTCCGTCATGCAATTTCCGATCTGAGGCTGCTTTTCCCTAGGTTCATAGCTTCGCTTGCGTTTCATCGAACGATGCAAGGTCTCTCTTCGTCAAGCTGTCCGTCACAGAATGAACTTCACTTGACATACAACCTTTCACCCACGATCCGACCTGCGAAAGAAAATTTCCTCACCATTAAACTTGTCTTCCTTCCTGATACACGACAACTTGCCACTGTTGACCTTTCGGGCCCTGCTGTTGAAGGTAGTGATTTCAGAGAACTCATAGATACCTATCTGCAAAGCAATGATGTACATGGTCTTATAAGTGCCATATTAGCGAGGGCCAGGAGAAGTTGAGTGGGACTTTTCCTTATGCATATGTCTGTATGGGTTTTTGCTTGATCTTTACTCTGACGATCCGTGATTTTTGGGTCTTCGTCAAGATGGAGGATTCTCACATTTACAACCAAATCTATCAGTAGCCAAAAAAAAACAAAACTTCTGCGAAAAAAATGGGGTCCATGGGATTCCTAGACGGTATAAGTTCGGCGAATTCTCAAACACATGTCCCGTCTCATGATCAGCCAGAAATAAGCTAACACCAGGTACAGAATTAGCAAATTCAGCACTTAAAAGGGCGTGAAATGGCACTTCTTGTCGGTTTCTGGCCTTGTGAGGACCAAAGATGGTCACCACCTATTGGACAGTCGCATGTGCTACTTTGACATTTCTCGCTTCTACCAGACCTACATGGGCTTTGAACAATGGAATTGCGAAGCTTCCCAGTAAACTTCTTTCAGCTTCTCTATCCCATGGATGACCTCACTTTTTTTTACAGTCCTTGGGTACAACAGTAAGAATTTTACATCCCCCCTTGAACATTGTTCTATGTGGTTCTTATCGTGCACATCTATGATGGAATGAAGCCTGGAACGCCTTCCAAGTACATATCATGCCTAACATCGTGACAACGGCCTCACTCTCTATATTTAGTGTAATATTGACGAAGACCTGATCCTCGAAACCGCTCACCTAATGCAATCCCTCGGTCTCCAAGTATGTGATTATTGATTCACCTTGGTTTATCATTGCCTACGCTTCCCACTCAGGATGCCGGATACAATTATGTAAACATAGATGACTGTTATGCCGAAAAAAACAGAACTGCCGATGGTGATATTGTAGAAGGTAAGTCATTTCTTGATCACCGTCCTCGTGTCTATGATAAACTCTTGCACTCCCAAGATCATGTTCGATTTAAGAATGGAATGAAGAAAGCTTACCAAACAAGTCCATGCACTTGGATTGTAAGTTTGTTCCATGAGTGCTCTCAAAATACGACTTATATCCATCCCTCACGTGTAGTAAGACTGGAATCGTAAGCTCACGTTCATAGTGATTATGGATATGCCTGATGGAACTTAGTACGGTGATTCTGGATGGTTCACCTGCGGTGGTTACCCAGGTTCGTGGGGAAATGAGCTTCGTGATCTCCGCACCTTTTCCAACTGGGGATTTGATTATCTGAAATATGATAACTGTGCTAGTGAGTCTAATAAGCTTTATGAAAATGACTCAATAGCGCTCATGTATGGAAATTAATTTCAGTTCCTTACGATCGTATTACCCGTACTGGAATCGTCGGAAAATACCAGCGAATGGCAGATGCTATCAATCAAGTCGCCAAAGAAACAAGGAAACTTCCTATTGTGTTCTCTCTCTGCGAATGGGGCTGGGTACGTTAGCTCTCCTTGTAATCACCCATTTGAACTCTAAATGTTCTTTGTCGCCTAGAGTCAAGTCTGGCTGTAAGTCGAAACGAAATATAAATTGACAATGTCAACGCAAGCTCATTCATGGTTAAAAAAATAGTTGGGGCGCCGAACTTGGACAAAGCTGGAGGGTATTAGAAAACGTTCAAACTTTCCCCTCCAAGGCTCACAACTTTTAGATTACGGGAGATATCGCTCCGCAATGGGAGTCCTTGACTTTCATTATCAACTTGTGAGCAGTTCCTGTCAATGATCGGCTAAGAAAATCGGTTTTCATTTTGTCTTTTTATCAGTAATTCTTTCATAACCCAAGCCACCGACTTCTACGGTAGAAACGATTTGGACATGGTAAGTCTTTCCCCACCCCTTCCTTTGAACCTACCTTATTTGACAGAACATGCTCTGAAACTTCACCTTCTTAGTTGCAACTGTGCGTTAAATGAACACCCAAACTCACTGGTATTTCTTAATAACGAACCTTCAGTGGAAACGGTGGCTTGACTTATGAAGAAGCCAAATCTCATTTTACAGCCTGGGCGTTGATGAAGTCGCCGTTGCTGGTGAGTCATCTTGCAATTCATCTATATCGTTCTTTAACAGAATACTGTTTTCATCAATAGATCGGTACAAACGTGAGTTTCGGTTCAAGAATCCCTGACCTATAAGCTTGATCAACAGACTGTCAGTTGTCCGCAATCACATCCGATGTTCTGAGCATTTTGAAAAACAAAGAAATCCTCGAAATTAAACCAGGATCCCATAGTTGGCAAGAGTATATCGCCATTCAGATGGGGTATCAATGTTAGTCTCACCATCAAGGATTGTGACCTCTGTGCTTGATGGTTCTTTCCAGCCCTGATTGGACTAGCAACAGTACCCATCCTGCGCAATACTGGAGTGGACCAAACAAAAATGGAGTTGTCATCATGCTAGTGGGTTCATAGATTAAGCTTTGATACGCTTCTCAACTTACATCTCCAGCTGAATACTTTAGATGAAACTGCTACCATGACTTTCAACCTCACGGAATCGCCCTGGATTAATGCAGGTCGTCAATACTCAGTTCGAGTGAGTAAAATGGGAAACCAGTGTCGCCTGAGAAATCGGGCTGATGAATCTGTTGTAACTTTCCAGGATCTGTGGACTCACACAGACAATGGAACGACTGTCAGAAGTTTTACTGCGCATGATATTCCACCGCATGGTGTCATTGCTTTGCTACTAAAGGATGCCGGTGATGAGCCGGCGGGTCTGACCCCTGAGTGCAGCGTCTGGTACCAATGCACAGACCAGAATGGCACCCGGGTAGGTGGTTGACCGGAAATCTCTACATTGAATTATTCTTGTGATGGTAATCTTAAAGACAGAGTGGAGTTTGGAAAAAATAGATGGCTTTGTTTGGGATTTCTCTCAGCAGCTTCTTTGTGAATCTTGTGTCGAGAACCTGAATAAGGCATTTCGGGCAAAATCATCTACCTTGTCTAAGGTTGTTGGCTTTGTTTGTTGGTGGTAATAGAAGGCATTGAGAGAATTTTCATCCTGCTTTGTCTCACAGTCTATTTCGATGTATGTTCGGCATCCGATATCATAGATGCTGGTCAAAGTTTCTGAACGCAGGAATCTCCAAAATGGATTTGAGATCTGATGTGGCTGGGACACTCTACTTTGTTCTTGTTCCGATTTGCTCCCTGCATACGGATAGGGGTTCATCAGTTCTTACACTGGTAAACAACTGAAAACTAGGTCCGCCTCCGATTCAAACGAGAATATTGGCTCATCAACCTTTCTTCACCAGCATCCGTCCGTTGTTATAAAGTACGTTAATAGCTATCGCGAGAATCATTGTTATCGACCACATGATTGCATCAGTTAGGTCTTTCTATCACCAGAAACAGGTCCCTCTGTGAATCGTCTACGGTGTTAAGAATGCTCTCAATTGTTATTTGGGATGGGACAAGTGCAATATATTCATGTCCGTTGAAATGGGTGACTATATTACAACCTATTACTACCTTGACGGGAATGTGAGATCTACAATGACTGAGAGACTGCCTTGGATTGCCATACCTACCGGTGGGTCTGTCACCATGTTACCAGATTTCTCGCTTTCTTGATTTGTGATCTGTTAAATCATCCTATTGAAGTTAAGATAGGTGATCTTGAAAAAATAATACTTCTGGTGATGGCGTCGGCATTTGGTCAATGCAGCTGGTTAGGTGGCATTTTGATCATTCTTATATTTTCCGCACTTGAGCCCGAATAGTTAAAGGCAAGTCAGTCATAAGATTTCCGCGACAACCTCAAGATGGTTTACCGTGTTCCCACATCTCACTCAATCGTGCCCTCTCTTGTTGACCAGACGCAGAATCAACCAACATTGCCTGTTATTTCATGGAAGGGAGGTATCCTTGTGAGCGGCACTCGACCATCCGACAGGGCTGGAAGTCAGGAAATATGGGTTACCGCGCTTGAGATCGAGGGAGATAGGTGAGAGAAAAAAATTTCCATGCCGCATGTAAATTGACCATGCCGTAGTAGAGTGCGCAGCTGGCCCTCTCAATTCATTGCCCGTGTGGTACATGAAAGACGAATTTTGAACGAAGTTCTCTCCTACGTTCAACAATATACCGTCCCAATGTGTACCTTTGTCGCAAACCGGTACATACGTGATAGTGGGCATAGTTCAGCTAACGAGCTTATGTTCCGTAATTTGTCTCGAATTTTGTTTGAGAATGAGACGGTGAGTTTCAGGTCCCCTTCAAGTCAACCCGGGTAATTCAGCTTCTTTCGAAGGTCGCCATTGCACCATGGGGAAATTCTTCCCTTCTAGGTGCAGGCATGATCATTTATCCCACACGGAACTCTAGTTCTCTTTTGGTCGGAGCACTTTTCTTTGACAGACCTTTCCCAGAGTTCCTTGGCCTGAATCTACCTGATGTTCCTCTTGGACCAGCGATCTCCACCCTTTCCCCGGTGTACGTGCAGCCCTCCTTCAATCATCGAATAGCCTCGGCATCCCCATATCATGAACGAAGTAGCCAATCGCTTTCACCTCGTCATCCGAATCTTAACAGCCCTATTGATTCTGCCGTCGATCTCAGCCACAGGCAGGAGCAATATCAGCAATACATGATATACGGTCCAGTGGGAACAACCAGTCCGTCCTCTGCAGGATCTGCTGCTCAATGGATTGATGAAGTATATCATTACCCTAGTGATGGTAGCTACACCGCCCGCCAGAATCCTGCATAGTCTCATTAGATGTCCCCGATTTCATGAAAGCAACGGTCATTGCCGATGAGGTTTCATGAAGCATAATCTGCCGACCCGTTCTCCATGGTATCTAGAACTATTTATCTCCCTCGGTGATCATTGACATTTCATCTCTACCAAATTGATATGTTACCATAGATTTGCTTTATTCACTAGTGCATGAATCGTTGTAGCTAAAAATGTGCAACAAATGTATCAATATCTCATGCTCTTCTCTCTGCTGGTCTATACAGTGATCAAGTCACCATGCGTCGTCATTTGAAATCGTAATACTACGCCGATTTATTATTCCCATCCACATTGGTATGGTCCAGTTCTGAGTTCATGTTCGCTCTGTATTGACTTTCTTGTTGCAATTGTCTGGGTAACAGGCTAAGGCCCACAACATATAACACCCAGAAAACCTATAACCGACGCCGCTCATAAGCATTAAACAAGTTGATAGAGTGAGAATTTCACGTGCCACTATAAGTGCAATCCATGCATGCTTTGCAGCAGAAGGAACCATGTGCAATCCTCCAGTTCTTATTGTCCACTCTGTATAGAGACCATAATGCATCTGACAAAGCAAGTATGGGATTAGCGAGTCAATCACAGGAAGACTGCTGTCAGCGGTCAAGCATTCACGCTTGAGCATACAGCTAACATGTGCCCAAATGTCCTAGGGCCATTCATTTGGCCAACCACAGCGAAAGTGCTCAACTGCAAAAAAAGCAACGTGCCTGATATGCCGCTAGGATGAAGATAGCGATCCCAACAACAGCGTGAATGTAATTATGGGGAGCACGATGTCCATGTAATTGATGTCGAAATTTGAAGAAATGAGCAGAAGCGCCGAGGACGAGTTGTATGAGATAGAGTATCAGAAGGGCCAGCCCACATTTGAGGTGGGTATCGAAAAAATGAGTCGGTGGCACAGGTTGAAGTTCCGCTGCACTCTTATAACCTAAAGCCCATCCAGCAAAGATGATAGGTCCTGCGACAACAAATTGGATCATCCAGTGAGGCAGAAACCACCTGAAGATAGAAAAGTCATAATGCTGTTCACAGTAGTCGTCTTCCAAAACAGGTAGCACCGGGCAAACGCCACAGATTTGACAGCGCAATGGCAGATTGAGCCTTCGCACTGAAAATATCGTCCCTGTAAGGACATGGACATTCTTTCCTTACGGTGATTTCTGATATCAGAAATTGAACTCACTTGTTTGTAAAGGTACGTGAGTATCTAGCACTCAGTGCACCAATAGGCAATAACACCAAGAAGCCAATCGACGATAAGATGGCGTGCGTCTTGACTTGTTGTTCTATCGATGATAAAGGTGGATGAAAAGCAAGCGCAGGACTTGTCGACATAATTTCGGGAATCTCAACTGGGGTGAGGTGACGTCGATGTGAACCAGAATTCAAGCTCGTTGGACGGCTGAGTGCTAGCCAATAAGAGAAGTACGCTTCGCACAACTTGATCAGAACTCTGGCTCCTGTGGGAATTTATCTCTCGAATAACCCATTGATATGTCATGCCTACGGTTGGTCAGGAGGACACTACTGATTATGGGCAAGTCTTGGTAAGTACAGGTCCCTGCACTGCCCTGGTAGCACGCTACGTTATGATCAAAATGATTGTCACACTTGTACTTGACCAATTCAGATTACCATTGGATTGTAAATGAGGGTGACACGATTGTGATCATCATGCGACCTCAACAACTGTCTGTATATCCGCGCAGTCTGCTTTCCCACATTCAGCAGTAACTTCACTTTCGCCTTCTCTACATCGCGTCTCATATTTTATGCAGAGGTCACAGTATCACGGTGAATTACCATGTGATGGGGACCCCAAATCAACAACGGCGCGATCTCAAATAAACTAGCCTCGAAAAGCGTTCAACCTAACTAGGTTGTTAACTCTCAGGATTTGCCGATGATTTGTGGCGCAGCGCACGTTCGAAATATCTTCCCTTAGCAGTCCAGTAGGTGATGTAGGGACCGTAGCGGGAAGACATTGTCACAAAGATATAGCTCACTACGCTACAGCTGACTCTGTAATGACTCATACTCTGTCATGACCCATAGCATCTTCCAAGTTGATTTTTGAGGTGTCTGAGCACCTTTCATAGCTCGTACATTGTCAAAACTCAGCCAAATTCTTTCAACTACTATGAATTATTATAGATCTGTATTACTTTGCAATGACTGAGGATGGTAAACCTCAATTTCAACGACATCTCAGCCAAATGGTAGCAAAGAGTCAAATTCGGCGACCAAAAAATTTACTGCCGATGACGATATAGTAGATGTAACATACGGATTACATTGCATAATGCTTGCGTGCGTTGCGAAGAATTACAAGGACATCACTGAAACTTGTAAGGCCCGTACCTCTCTTAATGTAATTTTCTGGATGATATTTGTGATATAGAGTAAACAGTTTCTATCAATCAAGACCTTAATTAACTGATCCTACCACCTTGTCTGACTAGACAGCATGGGACTAAGTTGCCAGCAACTACAACTCAGTTACGGACCGTCATGAGGTGATATCGGATGATTGGTAGTAGTTTTAGGGGTCAAGGCTTAATGTACAGAAATTTGGATCTGATATACTAAGATCATCCGACCAACATTGTGTTCTTGGAAGCCCAAGGTTAAATTATTTCTGGAATTCAAGAATCAAATTACGGCAACGCTACATCATGAAAAAAACTTTTCTTGAAAGCCATGCAGTTATCAGAACCCAGGAAACTCCGACCAATACAATCAGAAATCTAAATTAAACAGCAACGCACAAGACCGGTCTTTCGTCAAGTTGTCACAATCGCCTACGAAGACGCGACGATATCTCTTTCCTTCAGAGCGACGGGCAAGATTTTCTCTCTCCAAACTTCCACCTCCACCTCGTCCTCACTCACCGAACTATCGAGCTCTTCTAGACCGGTAATCTTAACTTTCTTCGGCGTTCTTTTCTCGCTTGTTCTATCATCATACTCATTCTCGTCCTCAACAACGGTGTACAAGCGCTTGCACAATCTTGGGCTTGAACCAGATACGGTAGCATGAATCGCACTACTTCCATGAGAAGTAGTATTGGTAATCTCCACGCCAAACTCCGTCGCCGACGAATCTCCAAGTTTATGATGGTGGGTATGATTCTGAGAACTAGAATTCGTCTTCTCGTTCATCTGCATCTCCATACCTGATAAACCATAGTCATTCTCTTCTCCATTCAAACCTGTTGTATTATTCTCAGTCGACCAGTCTTCCACATTTCTCTTCTTCTTCTCCTTCTTCTTCTCCCTCCGTGGAGGTTTCGGTGTTGGTATAAAGTCCTTATTATTCTTCACCGCCCATTCCAGCTCGATGATCCTATTGGGGCAGTCAGTGCCGAGTTGACAACGAGTTGGAATGGCAGTCAAGTAAAAAAGACGAGACCAAGAGAGAGCGAACGAGGCAACAGCTATAGTGAGGGCACAGGCGTGATTCGCAGCATGCTGAGATAACAATAATAGCAGAGCAGATTGGAAAAAAAAACTAGCTGTTTGTCAGGGATGCCGTTGTTCGCTCTCGAGTTTCAGGAGAAAAACCCGGATAACAAAGTGTATCCACCTCTCTTTGAGCTTGATATTATCTGGCACATACGCCTCTGCTCGGCGATATAGTTCCAGTGCATCTTCAAGTTTACCCCTGAGTTTCATGATCGGTCGGCTCAGTACCAGGATACAATAAAATAACCGACTTCTCTGAGTAGGCACGGGCAAGGGAAACATATGCTCTCCCTGTCTTTTTCTTGGAAACGGGGGAGAGTACATCTACAAGCGACGTTTCCTTGTGGCTTTGTTCCCTGCCAATAAGATTATCGATGAGTAAGGAAACAAAGATCTCAAGAACTCACAGCTTCCGTTCCAGCTCATGTAATCTCGCACGTAGTTCATCATCTAGATCCTTGTGCTTCTTCAACAAGGGCGTGAGCACCCCCGATGGTAACGATCCACTCGTCTCGGCCGGATCATGGTGGGCCTCAATGATCTGTTCTTTCTCTTTAGCGATCCTTCCAGCCTCCTCTTTCTCTCTTTCAGCTGCTAAACGCTTTGCAACTTCTATTTCCACGACTCTCATAATCTATAGACGGAACAATCAGTCAAACGCCCAAAGAACAATTATGCCGCAGCAAATCACGTCATTGAAACAACAAAATATTCAGTGAGGACACAGAAATATGATTACTCTTCGAAAACCTAAGTTTCCCTGTGTCAAGGCTCGGGCGAGGTGTCTGTATGGCAACCATCACAATCTTTGGTTGATGCCATTACTGGTGGTGGCTCACCACACCGGGGCTCAAGCGTATTAGAGTTGCTCCACGACGAACAGGAAAATGGAAACACCATAAGAAACGATGAAGACATACGATCCACCACCAAGACATCGCCGAAAATACGACACAACCACCCTTGGCATCAACGCCATGTGGAGATAGATGTCAAGAACAGAAGGCTATTGGAAAACACCTGGTCGATTCGAGATTGAAACAAAAAACTTGCCTTCTCCTCAATGTCCTTTTCTGTCAATCCTGCGAATCCACCTATGACAGGTTTCTCTTCAATGCTCTCCAATAGTCTCCTTCCGCCTCCCGGAAGTCCTCCTGGAAGAGCAAATCTCTGATAGACAGTTCCACCTACACCCATATTGGAGATGCGTGGCACTCGGGAACGAATTGCATTCGCATTGGGACCAAGAGAGGCCCGTGCTTTGCCAGCTGCCGTGGCAGCAACATTCATTGATGGGCCTATAGATGAAGAGGACCCTGCCGTGTTGATTGTTTGAAGAATTGTTGGCGCAGGTTTTGGTGCGGGAGGGGCAGCAAAATGAGGTTTAGGTGCTTGTCGGTTATCTAATGAAAGTCTCAGTGAGTATCTAGATCAATAAGATGTGTCCACATGTACACACCGCGTTCATTGACAATGGGTTTGTTTTCAACATTCTTTGTACGCGTTGCAAAGCTATCAAAACCCGTTACTATCGATCAGATAATGTATATTCGAGGGACACCACATACTTGAGGGTGTTTAGGGTATCCTGTCGAAACTTGGTTCCGGGGGCTAAATTGCAGATAAGCAGTCCCACAGAGGAGCCTCCAAGGGCGTCTTGAAGCAATCGTGTCAACTTTGAATTACGGTAGGGTATACGGGTCTACAAATTAGTGTCAGTTAGATATAGGAAGGATGACATGCAGGAAAATCGAACGAACAGCGTTTTGATTGAGAGAATGCACAACTTGACCAAGTACACTGAGAGATTGGTTGATGGCCTTCGATTCTGCCATTCGGGAGGGGTCATTACCAGTAAGCTGTACAGAATCTGAGTGAGTCTTAGTCGCAATTTGTTATGATCAAGTACCTTGTTATTTTCCGATCCAGCCAGGTCAACGAGATTGATCTTCCCGGTCAATGCTAGCTTAAAAGTTGAATGGTAGTTTTTAAAAAGAAGAACGACCGACTTTTCTGCTCAGATGGATCATCCATTGTGATTTCAATTGTCAGAATGGCGTGTGAACGAGAGGAAGCACGATTGAGATTGGTAGCACCTATTGAGCGATTTTTTGTCGCTTGGCTATATGCAAAATTTAGTAAAAGTAGAACAACTATTCGTGAAAGAACTTACTTATAGATAGCTTCAAATTCAGTTACCGACCCAATAGATAATGAAGAGAGGTTGGCAACGAAAACCATCCCATTACCATCCTCACGGACGGGCAATTTGGGAGCCTAGAGAAAACAAAAAACAAGGATGAAGCAGGATGCCCTAATGAAGGAACCAAGTAGGTACATTCTCACGAACGACAAGGAGGTCGTACGGCTCGTCCTTGTATAATTCCATATAGGACATTGAGAATGAGAGCTGATACTGTGAGTATTGACTCTGCCGGTCGAAAAGAGCCTACAACACGTGAGATGCAAAGGAAATCATAGGAAGACAAAACACACCTGTACTGTACGAGGGATGATGCCAGGTTCTGCTTTTGTGCCTTGCATCGTATGCGTTTTTCCGGAAGAAGTGACACCATATGCAAATATAGTTACAGTCTTGAAGAGATTTTTCAGTCGTGTATTTTCAAAGAGCGAAATCATAACACTAACAACACCGCTGTACACGAGATCAAGCAATTGCTCTACATCATTGAGGAAAATTTCCTCCTGTGTAGAATCATAGCCATAACAGCTAGAAAATCTGTTTTTTGTCTCTCTTGAGAAATCATGTGGTTCAAAGCCAGGTACAAGCACGTACGCAAACTTAAAAATTTGTGAGGTATCCCGAGGGTTGGCTACAGATATATAACTTCCGTCAACAGAGTCGATAGACTCATCAGAAGAGTGGTGAACAAAGATGTCGTGGTCTGTGATTTCCCCCGGAAGGGGAGGGCGAAGACGAGCAGCAATCTTAATCCTGTGCGAAGCCATTGAGGGCAGCTAGGAGGTGTATTGTCGATGTTTGGTTCTTGTGTTCGGCGACGTGCTGTTGAGAACTGGCTGACGGTGGAGCACTAAACGCGCCATCGCGTACAACACGTGACCGCAGCACAGCGGAATTCCATAATTAAAACTCCGATCCAATCCGTCAATTCGGACACAATGCTGCAGACAGCGACAACGACTCGCTCAGACTCAAGATGAAGTTGGTCAGGTATGTTATTCTGGTGTGGTCTCTATTTTTAGCGGCGCCCAGAGGTTAGTTGGACTCTTGTCGAGTTTCGAGTATCTCTGGACTGCTTTTCATGTCTCGCACAGTTACATTTGTCTAACATCTTTTTCTTGCAAGATTTTTGATGAAATTGAACAATGAAACGGTGACAATTGAGCTTAAGAACGGTTCTGTAGTTCATGGCACCATCACTGGTATGTTTTTGGGAAAAACTACTAACCCAAGTTACTGATGTGTGCCAGGTGTGGACATGCAGATGAACACCCATCTCAAAACTGTGAAAATGACAACGCGCAACCGTGACCCCCAAAATCTAGATACTCTATCCATTCGTGGAAATACTATTCGGTATTTCGTCCTTCCTGATGCCCTTCCGCTGGATACGCTACTAGTTGATGATGCACCCAAACCGAAGGGCCGTAAGAAGGAAGAAGCAGCTCGCGCACGGGGGCGTGGACGTGGCGGAGATCGTGGACGTGGAAGAGGCAGAGGCCGCGGAAGGGGTCGAAATTAGACTGCCGCTTTGCAGAACTCGCATACTACCCTCGAAATGGCCAGACGCGCATAACACGCTATTGCCAATACAAGTTCTGTATCCTTGATGTCCTTTGCTGTAATGTTCAACGTATTCTTCAATTTCGGGTTATACGTAGCTCATGGCTGACCTTATTTCGTCCACCAGTACCAATAGTATCATGTTTTTGAATTCTCCCTTCGTCGGCGAGATTGATATCTGTCCTGCACAGCGCATCAATCTATCTGATCAGGGTCTCTAATCGATGTGATAATCCCTACCCGCATAATCCTGAATGATCATGTCGCCCTCACTTGGGCTACTCCCGGTCTTGAAAACGCCAACCCATTGCTCTTCATCAAAGGCCAAATACCACCATGGCTATCTTTCCCACAGGTCTTGGTACTCCGTATCCAACCTACCCTATGCAATGACAATTCCTTGCCAAAACTACAAGTCATTGGCTTGATAGTCTTGAATGAAACATCATATCCAAAGGCGAAGTCTACTACTCTAGCCGCTCATCCACTGATGGCCGAATTGAGCAACAGCAACCGGGACAAATCCCAGTTCGGCAAACATATGAGAAGCTATTTCAAAACTTCTCCACTATTTTTGTCCCTGCTCCCAAAATCAATACTAATGTCGGCACCGGATCAGTGACGAGGAACTCGGACACTGAGAACGTCAATGTAAACATCCATCTCCTGGGCTCTCTTCACACGGCGTAGGTTTAGGCTATCTTGTAGCCAAACCGATGGTAACAGACTTTAGGTTCTCGACCCTGACACCTCTGAACAAATTACTGTGCTCACCTCGATCCTCGGCTGGGCGGTCAATTCAGCACTGCTCATTAATGCAGAAGGAATCTTTCAGAAGTTTGGGTCTAGGGATGTTTGCAAAATGTTCAAAACCATACCCAATTCTGAGCCTGGAGCAAAGGTGATGGTTGAGATTACGGATGCGCCGATGGTGTATGTGCACTCGTTTGCTTTAATATGTTTTCACGACCATCTGGTAACCTGATTATAATGTGTGCGTCCTTAAACCCGTCATATCTAACTAGAGCTGACAACTTCACGGAATACTGGTGCTCGCTAGCCTCGGGATAGATAGATCATGTTGTCCTTGAAACCATGGTTCACAAAACAATTAATCATGGTGGTGTCATCGCCAGATTCAAACTGTAAACCCAATTTTCTGGTGTGCATATATCTTTTGCCTTTTATCAATGTCTACGACAACCTAGCCACATCCTTCCCTTTGAAAGCACCATGACACTTGACCCAACACACTATCACTAACACTATCCTCGATTTTTTTTATCTCGACCCAGTGCAAACTGATGGTCCCTCTGCTTGCCAATATGTCCTTCCTGGTATAATTCTTTTCTGAGACATAAAGTCTGCCAATCACACTTAACTTGCTTTGCTCACCTCCTGCTCTGTTCTGTGACCTATGTGTTTATATCGTACTCAATATGAAATGCGGAGCTCATCAACGTTGAAGCCCTTGCCAAAAATGGCCTCGACGGAATTGGCAGATGCAGACGGCTCCGTCCCGCTCTCGCTAGGGAGCATAGTACGGGACGGCGGGTATACGATTGGATGCACAGGAGTAACAACAGGACGATAAAATTGTTCTATGACTGGAGACTACGGGCGTGACACTGATAGCTTGAGGTGCCTGAGTCTTGACACTGGAACCACGACAGGCGTAATAACTGGTCGTCTTATGACTTTCCTGGACGCCATAGACTTGGCTAAGACAGAAACATCTGATCTGTTATCGCTTGAATCATTAATGCCAGAGTCGCTCATTGGTGGCATGATAGAGGAGGCGGGACCTTAGTCGGAACTCCGGGCCTCGCTGAAATGCTGGAGTTGGATATTGGCACGACTAAAATCACTACTACGCCCACGATGGGTTGCACCACTGGGACCACTTGAGCGGGAGTAGCGGATCCTCGCGCTATTTCGACGGGCCTGAGTTGACTCGACACCTGGTTGCCTGTAGTCTATCCAGGAGTGCCCTCGTTCGCTGGACGTCCTTGATGGGTGTGACGACTGCGATTTGTCGGACGCTCGACTCCACCGTTTTGAAAATCCACTGGTGTGACCAAGACCTTGGCGGCACTAGACAATACGGTCGTCTCCTTACTACTCTGCCTACCCGCAGCATCCCTCCTCCCTTGAGCCTTGGATATAGCTGTCACGGCGGTGCGCGTCAAGCCTCAGCTTTGCTCACGTCTAGGCCGAACTTGGTAGATGCTTTCATCAAATCGCCTCCTCCCCGCGGGTTACAAACTTCCTCATGCACACGCACACATCGCGAAGCTGAGTCTGCAAGTTCGGATCGCTTATGTGTTCAACGAACGTGTCGGCTTTACTAATTACGACTCCTCCCTACCTTAATGTATCATCTGAGCCCCTGGATGCACAGAACTGAAGTGTGTTTGACCTAGGAGATAAAAGAAAAATACGCTGATCAGTGATGATCAGTGATAAGAGATGTGAAAGGAAAGTAAGTCACGATACAATGTCTTTTTTTAATTTTGACAAAAACAATTTATTACGCATATGAAGATCGATGGAAAATAATTCCTGACACATATATCAATCATAACAACTATTGGGCAGTCCACAGTGAATAAGATAGACCACAGCCATTAACAGTATATCAATCACCTGACTGGCAACCACCTTATTGATTCATCCTGCAGAGTTGAATCGGAGTTAGGGAAAAAATGATATGGCAGGGTACATGCGTAAATTTTTTTTCCATCTGTCGGTCACGATGCTCTTGCTTTTTCTAGTTTTGATGTTCATAAGTTGGATATTTGGAATTTGGAATTCAAAAGAGTCCTTGACTGATAGATAGATGATCATGTTACAGATCGTGGAGAGACAACCATTGTTTAATCTTTTGATAAATACATATATGGTAATTGCATCCAATAGGATATCAGGGACATTTACGGTGCCCAAGGATAATTACAAAACATAGCCACAAAATATAGTCTTCACAAAAATAATAAGGCGGTGCGATGAACGTGAAATATAGATCTCGAAAGCAGGTCATTAAACATCGAAAGCGATAAGTATCAAATAAAATCCAATTCTTCAGCTCAAAAAGACCGCAAGTGCGGTGATTTAGCATCAAATTGACTTAGGCGGAAAGGAGTTATTAATATGACAGGTCAATAGTAGCATGCCTTGTTTCGCGTGAACGAAGGAGCAGATAAAGCCCCTAGTCACACGGGTTATCAATCGTCCTTGGGGAAATTGAAAATCAAGACAGGCTTACAAACCAGACAGCGCATGTCACCACCTGCCGTGACAATAGTTGATCTGTGCAAATCGACAGAAATGACTACCGAATTTAAATTTTGGCCGGAATCACGGATGGAGAAAAACTCACCCGAATTTGTATGACCAATCAACTGGAAACAGGCTGAATCCTCAACTGTATCCCACAAAAATATACTACAGTCTTTGGCACCCGAAACGATGTACCGATTGTCGCAGGCAATCGCCAGAACGTAGTCCTTGTTGTGAACGGAGTCAGAATGTAATGATAGTGGATCGAACTAGGAAACGTACACTGTGTCCCCGGAAAATCTTGATGACCGGACATGCAACCATTCCACGCATGAACCTGGGTTTCGTGTGCTTCTTATCACCGGGCACAGCATCCCACAGACTCGAAACATTCCAGATTCTGACACTGCGATCCAAACCCCCACTAACGAGTCGCTTCGAGTCATTCATGAATCTAACAGCATAAACGCTGTCCTCGTGCCCTCCCAATTTCGCCTTCAGCTCTCCTGTTTTCATTGACCATATACGAATGAACTTGTCAAGACAACCGCCAGCGACATACTGACTGCAGAACGAGATAGAGATTGATGTGATGCCTGCTGCGTTAGAAGACTCTTTGATCTTGGCCGCAGGCTCTGAGGTTCTGAGGCACTTGTGATTCAAAGTACGTAGGTCCCAAACGATGGCAGAGCCATCCATAGAACCAGAAACAACAAAATGTCCATTTGCGGAATAATCAAGGGCACAGATCTCGCCTGAGTGACCGGAAAAAATGTCACATAGCTTGCGCTGCCTGATGCTCCATATCTGTCCAGAAATGTAAGTCAACGAGTTCAATAATCAGATGGGAAGATATACGTGCCCTAACATTCATATCCTCGGCTCCTGCGGCCAAGTATTCGCCATCAGGACTGAAGCGAACACTCCGGATGTAAATATCCCCTTCTGTATTTGAAAACGCCGGATCGGTGAGCGAACTGCATTAGTTGATAAAACAATAAAGGATGCTGGTAACCCATGAGTGGAGCACTTACTATACTTGAACACCCGTCTTGATGTTGTAGATATAGATAGCTTTGTTACATCCCGCAGCTACACAATGGCCGTCTGGTGAAAAATGAATAGAACAGACAATACTGGGTAGGAGATAGTAAGGCATTCTGGCGCATGAGAGAGAGAGAAAAGACCTTGGTTGAGAGGTGGATAGGGCTAAGTCAACATCTAAATTCCGAACGAATTTAGGATCAAAAATAGCAGCCCAGTCGCTGCAATCTTTACGACACCCTGGAGGTACGCTGGACACTGCGAGATCTTTACACAATGAAGGCGCGAGTGGAGGCTTCTTCTCATTATCGCCACTAGAAGACGGAGATGGAGCGGGCGGTGATTGAATTGTAGATGATCCATGACCGTAGCTGGTGTCAGCAAAATTGACCTTCAGACTGCTTTCCGGAAGTATTCCATGCCGATAGGAACGATGCAGTGAAGAATCTGGGGCCGTTTTGATATCAGAACGAGGAAACTCAGTTCCTTCTACCGACCTCGGTTTAAGCAGGATCCTCTGTCCTCAGACTTGATCCGCTTGGGATTACAAAGGCCATCGCCCTCCCTGGAGTATGTTCTCACACGTCGTTTGAGCTTTCGATCGATATGGGTGGTAGGTTCATGATGGCCTCGGTCTTCCGATAGCTGGATCACAGAGGGAGCTAAGCTTGTAGGTGCCGACGCCGAGAATGACGGTAGGTTTGTTGAGAGCTTTCGCGGATAGAATGGAGGCTCTAGACTGACAATGCTACGCTCATAGTTCAACTCGCCGACGAGCTTTGATCGCTCCTGCTCGAAATGCTGTCTGTAAAGTTTTTGAACATCTCTCGAGCTTTCGAACCACTTGTTTCATCATTTTAATTTCCATCTCCTGCTTTGTGACTGAAGAAAAGATATAAAAAATTGAGATTCCTATAGATTGTTACTGACAGAGAGTCCAGAGGCGGTTGCAGTCTTGATAGATGGTGCGGCGCTCTGCCAAAATTTTGTTGTACTCTTCCAGGATTGTACTGAAGGTGTCCCCCAGTTGGCTGCCAAGGGATTGCCTAGAGCGCTGCGGATAGTCATTAGGGGCAGAGGATACAGGTTGCAAGGACATCAAGAGACTAGGATAGCTTACGGAGCTTAAATATAGCGATTCGAATATTTAGAAACAAGTAGATCTCCGGCAACCTGATCCAATGATGGCCTCGCATAGCTTGTCTGTAATCTCCGCTACCGCTGTCGGCTCCTTTCTTCGGATCCGGCAATATCCCTGAGTACGTAGGCTCCAGCACATCCAGGATGGCCAATCAACCAGTGATACCCCACAGTTGTCTTATCCTAGGCCACAGTTTTCTAGTTTCGTCACCTTCCGGTATCCATATAATATGCCGAAAGGTCGATATCTCAAAGCCATCACATTCAAATTGTCGGCAAAATTCTACCGATGAACAGCGCTTTTTGCAGTAAGGCTTTCGGGTTAAAAAGCTCTTCATATCGTTATCTGACGTCACCCCGCTGAGGGATAAAAGATCAAGAACAAATCTGATGACTCCTACTTCTCTCGGTTATCAAAGGCGAGTCTTGGCATTTCTGCTCCCGATGTCTCATCCCAGGTCCATATCCTTAGCACCGGCCGGCGTTCTATATTTCTGGCCACAGGGTCCATTCTGGAAGCATTTCGGGACAGCGACTTCTTGCTATCGGTCTAGACATCGGCGTTTCGAACCCCTTGACTATCTCTCTTTGGGGAAAAGGTTCATCACGTTTGCCGAGTAAGCCCGCTTAATCGCGCTACAGTTGCAGTCGGTGATTGTTCCCATTCCCACGGCACAGGAGGAATGAATAGTGTTGCCTTATTTACATCCATGTAGTAAACGCGTTCTAGATAGAGGCTGAACATATTCTCGGCTCAGGGTAAGACATTTGAGTGATAAAGATCTGGGGTATTCATATTTTGTCATCATTACGATGTCTTCCCCACTTGACATGACATGTCATCGCAACGCATTAACACATTTAGGGGAATTTCAAGAAGCTGTTGAGGACTGATCAGGATAGAAGTGTATATCATTTCGTGACGCATGATTCTAGATTACAGCTTCACTGTCATATGAAACATAAAGTAATGTTTCTCCGTTCTGAGAATCGCCCTCTAACCCCATTCTATGCAAAACTCCACAACTCACCGACAACGTCGAATTGGTGCAGTTCATCGCCATCTCCTTCCCCTGGAGTGATGACCGAAGTCGGAAACGATATAAAGCCCTTTGACTGATCTATAGCTAATTCGGGTGCTTTCTTGATCTTTCTACTCGCCTCCGTATCAAATAGCTACCCGGATTTGAGAAGCCGGAAAACGCAACACGACGAAAGGAACAATAAGATAAGTATTTTTTTGTCCCATGAACTACTTTCCCATTAAAGAACTCACCGTAGCATAAGTATGATCTAAAAAATCCTCAAGGGGATAACTGGGTTTCGTAAATGGTTCGGTGAATATTTTGCACAGCGTGGATACGGTAGCATGATAATGCGATCGATGGGACAGCAGTTCCCATAAGGAGCTTTCTAACGCTCGGGTTTTGATAGGATCTGTCTCATCGGAAAGAAAAGGATCTGTACAGATCGATGAAGAAGTGGAGTGTCATGCCCAGCGAACGCGAATAACAGATCAATTCACTCAGCATTCATGACATAAACAAGGCACAGACCTGCGTATTCATTTCCAGCGTCGGGGTTATGTATCATGACCATCAACGCGGGATGTCTTTTTAGGATGTTATAGGTGAATGGGATGATCATGATGATAGCTGCAGGGGGCGCCGACAAAGAAAGCCGGGACAGGCGCTTGATGAAAGATGCCAGGAGAGTTGCTGGAAGATGGCTATAAATGAGATAAGTAAATTCGAGAAATCAAAAAGGCCAAGAAAAAGATTTACGTCGAGCTAAGGAAGATTTCTGTCATTCTGAAGAAACGAGCGCGATGCTTGAGATGCAGGACGTCCCGATCTAGGAATGCGTATAGGCGTGTGTAAAATGATGGGTAGTCCCTGAACTTGAATGAAAAATGAGCATGTTAGAGAGTTGGGTCCGAAAACCTACAGATTGTAATTCTTGATGAGGATGAATAGAGCATTCAGGGCCAGTAAGCCAGCGGAACCCCCTTCACGGTTTGAACATAAGAGAGAGGAAGTAACAAAAGGGGATCTAGAACCCACCGAAATCAACACATGCACTCACCCAGTCCATCACAAGGACAGGCCGCGTAAGATGGGGTAATATTGCTCGATGCATGATGTGTAGTACCCGTACAGCCAACTTCTCCGTATCTGTTGCACTGGATAACCGAGGAAGGAGAGCTAACCAAATGCGACTAAACACAGCACGATGAGATGCCAGAGAGTGTAATGATTGATGAATGTTCATCTGATGGAGGCGTACACCTGGTTCCTTGGCTTTTGGTGCCTCAGGCGGTGCAGGCTCGTCTTCAAAATACTTGCGCCAATCATCTTCATCACCCTCACTAGTATTGGTCTTGGGATCCTCAACATCTGAATCAGAATCGTCTCCTTCTTTCTTCTTCAATCGCCTGGGTTTAGGCGGCGGTTTTCCCATCTCCGAAACCCACCAGGCGTTTAGTTCGGATGGTTCCGTGGGGAATGTCGTAAGTTGTTCGAGTATAGAGAGGAGATTAAGAGGGAGTGTCGGATGTGTTGGGTGAGTATTCAGCAGCGTCCTGACAGTGCATTAAAACCGATTAGAACTCTCTTGAGGGAACAGCATGCATCCTTACACAGATTCGCGCAGGAAAAACCAGCGTATATCATCATACACGCTAAACCATTTTTCATGAAACAGGTTCGCAACATCGAAATCGAGTAGTTGGTCGAGGGGCGCTTGAGAGCTCGGCCGAGAGCATGACGGGCATAAGAGAAGCGCTGAAGCAATTTTACGGAAATGGGAAAGGTGGAATGGAAGTTGAGATCCAGAAGCGGACGTAGAGAGGTGTTTCTGTAAAGAGAACAAAATCTGAAGGGCAGAAGTCTGAAAAATTTCAGAGGAAAATACGAAGAAACGAAGTGACGGCTCGACAACTCACTCTTAGAATTTTCTCCTCGTCCTTTAACAGGCCACAAAGGAAATCAACGTAAACATTTAGCTGCTCCAAAAGCCAGGTCTTGACCAGCTTCGAAGCTTCATCTCCTCCCAGACCAAGCTTTCCACCATTAATCAGGACGACGAAAATTCGATAGAGGGCATAGATTGCTTTGGATACAAGTTGTGCATCCGTCGTCGCCACAAGAATGTCTAGCAGATCGGGGAGGGCGTTGAGAGAGTCGTTTCCATGAGCTGCTTCGATAAGAGCATTTTCGAGAGTTTTTATTTGCTCAGCAGACCCGGAATTACAGTTAGTCTTTCGTTTTTTAGCTGGAGGGAGTGAACGTGGGGCCATTTACGAAAACTCAGAAAAACAATGTGAGCCCTGACAAAGGGAAATCTTTGTCCCGGGCCGGAGTAGACAAATAAAGCCAATTAGCCTCCCACAAAGAATTCAATTCATGTTGTTCCGCAGACTCCATTCAACCGTTGCTCATCCAGCCCAGTTCAAATTACCACCAACAATTCGGCAACTACTTTCTTCAAGTAATAAGGAGGTAAAATCAACTACTTTGACGGGCTGGGTCAAGTCGGTCCGCAAACAGAAAAATGTCACTTTTGCCATCATAAACGATGGGACAAATGCAGAAGGACTACAGGCGGTTGTGTTGAAGCAAGAAGGATTAGCGCCAGAAATCATGAAACGGTGAGTGCATTTTTGACGTCTGTTTTCGAACTGCTCACGAGAGGAAGACTGACGAATGGTTCAGCGGTGCGCCTAACAGGAAATCTGCTCAAGTCACCCGGTCGTGGTCAAGAATGGGAATTTGTTGTCCAAGAAGGCTCCAAGGGGGCCATTGAAATACTTGGTGATTGTGATGTCGACGTATGCTACCCTGTCATGACACAAGAACGATTCCTAACGGTTCTCAGACATATCCTATCCAAAAGAAAGCCCTCTCGACGGAATACCTTCGCGATAATGCCTACCTCCGTGCTCGGACGGGTCACATTGCTGCGATGTTACGTCTCAGGGACCAAGTTTCACGTAGCCTCACTCAGTTCTTTGAGGTATGTCCTAGCAATCTAACCTTGATTCACCGGCTGACGTTCGAAAAGTCTCAAGGATTTACCTATATGCATACCCCTATCATCACCGGTAACGACTGTGAGGGAGCAGGAGAAGCGTTCCGCATTGCACCTCTCTTGTCATCCACTTCAGATCCTCTAGCATGCCCATCAGAATTCTTCTCCCGTGCGGCATATCTGACAGTTTCACATCAGCTGCACCTCGAATCCTTTACAACTGCGCTCTCTCGTGTCTATACTCTGTCGCCATGTTTTCGTGCAGAGCGATCGATGACTGGTCGGCATCTCGCGGAATTCTGGATGCTCGAAGCAGAATGGAATCTTGCGACGTGTTTCGATAGCGTTGAAGAGATATGCGCTTTTCTTGAGAGCCTCATCCGGTCCTCGGTTGATTTAGATTCTCCAGAGATTGCAAAGCTTTGGTCCGAGAGGGATGGTGGAGGATTACAATCGAAGGACTATCAAATGTTCCGGTCAGCGCTTGACAACGCTCAACCTTGGAGCCGTGTCACCTACACTGAAGCCATCGAACTCCTCAGAGCAGCCCATGCCAAAGGACGATGCTTTGAATATGAACCCAAATGGGGCGAGTCACTATCAAGTGAACACGAACGCTGGTTGGCAGAGACACATGTTGGTGGGCCTGTATTTGTTACAAATTACCCTGTCGGTCTCAAGCCATTCTATATGCGTGTGAGTGAAGATGGCAAGACTGTCGCATGTTTTGACCTTCTTGTGCCCCGTATCGGTGAGCTTGTGGGTGGAAGTGTGAGGGAGGAGAGATTGGACGTACTCACAAAGCGCATGCGAGACCACGGACTGTTACGCGAGCTGGCTTGTACCGGAGAGGAGGATGCTGCTACCAATTCTGGGGAGGATTTCGCCAATGACTCTACTTACAAGTGGTATGCGGACTTGAGGAGGTACGGAGGGGCACCCCACGGAGGATTTGGCCTCGGTTTTGAGAGGCTGGTCAGCTGGGTCAGTGGGATTGATAATGTGAAGGAGTGCATCGGAATGCCGAGATGGACTGGGAGGATGGTCATGTGATGAACAATCAATGTTTCTACATTAGCATACTTCAATTTTATCGGATTTAGATATTGATTGCTTGGTCACTTGACGTATGCCTAAAAAGAAGCAGAAAAGAAGCAGATGATCAACATTGTCGGGCCGACATTTATGTATACGTACATGAAAAGAAAAATTCACTGGCCAGCAGCTTTCCGTCCATGTCCATCTCTGCAGGCTCCCTCATCTGGATTTCAATTCGCCCACTGATTCGCTTGTGGGTTATCATATGTTTATTTTTTTGACATCTGATAACACATCAAAAGAGCTGCAGGCGTTGCTAGTGGTTTTATCATCACAAAGGCGGATATCTTTCCTCCTGTTGCCGCGAGAGGTGCTGGCCAGGTTGCACTCAATATAACTCTCCCCAGTCTGCTTTTTTCTAAACTCGTTACGGCATTCACGAAAGACAATATCAAGGCCTTTGGTGAGAATGGATAGCTGAAGCAATCCATCTCTCAAGCACTTGCTAAAGCTACTCCTAGGGCCACTTTTTTTTGTTGCAATTCTTTATGAAGCTCTTGGAGTTCTCTTAGCCTGGATTATCAAGCAATTCTTCTGGGTCCCCCACCGTTTTCGATATGGGATTCTGGTAGCTGGAGGCTGGGGAAACGTCGGGGATGTGTGTATGTCTTCCAAACTTCTTTCACTTCCAGATCACTTCATTGTGTTGTTCTCTGCAGCAACTGCGGTGTTATTGAGTCTTACCGGCAATGCCCCGTTCCAGGGAACTCAAGACCAGAATCTCGCTGTTGCGTATATTTCCGTCTTTATCCTCGTGTTCACCGTGAGTTTTTTTTTGACCTCGCTTATCGGAAAATGGGTTCTCACTTCCTCTAATGGTAAGATCACTCTTTTCCCTTGCGGAACTCACCGATTGCTGGCATGGGATTTCATGGGCCCTGATGAAGAACCGGAAGTTGTACAAGCTACGATCAAAGCACGCCGTCGGCGCATTTTTCATTTTTTCTTGTGCAAGCACCTTGCTGAGGAGCATACTTCTTCGCCACCCTCTGATCAAGACGGAACTGTACGTCTTGACGAAGAAAAAGCTACCTCTCATGAGCACACTATTTCATCACCACAAAGCCCAGGATCAGTACATGATGATGGTACAACGGTGGTTGTTCAGGATGCAACTAAACCTTCACAACAAACACTTCTCCACGCCGAAAACGAAAGTGCACCCCGCCCCAACGCACAAACGCCATCTCGCGTTACCGACGTCTGGCAAAGCACGCGCATAGTATCACCCAAGGTTTTCTCAATCCAATCTCCATCACGATCTGTCTGTGCCTGCCGATCTCTCTTGTGCCTCAGCTCAAAGCGCTTTTTGTCCAAGTTCCCAATGTTCATATGCCTCCTGCACCTGATGGTCAGCCGCCACTAGCATTTATACAGGACATCGCTACGTTTCATTGGGGCTGCGTCTATCCCCATTGGCCTGATATGTCTTGGGTCATCCTTGGCGCGCCTAAACGTACCTCTAAATCAATGGCGCACGCTGCCCGTCGGTGCAATTTTGTCGATGACGATCGGCAAGCTGATCATCATACCTGTCATTGGCGTCTTCATATGCAAAGGACTCGTTCAATCAGGTGTCATTTTCCAAGACGACAAAGTCCTCGTGTTTATCACCATGTGAGTACCAAGATACGCAGTGATGGCTTCGCAGATTTTGATGTTATTCATGGATGGTCGTCAGGTTCTTCTCGTGCCTTCCGACAGCGACCACGCAGGTTTATTTGACACAGGTATATAATGAAACCGGAGATGCTGAGCATATCGCAGCGTTTTTGGTCCCTCAGTATATCCTCATGTTTATTTCTATGACAGCTCTGAATGCTTATGCCATTCAAAGCATCTTTTAGAGTAGAAAAAAATGAAACGCGTTCTGACCGATTCTTAGACTAGAGTTTGTTCTTTTTGATACCATGTAGAATGGGCCTTTGACCGTGAACCAAGCGTCGGGATAGATAGTCATTATATACCCCTAATTACAGTGAGCGACTTTGAGCAGTCGCGATCAATGATACCGTTGTTTCGTTTCCAAAGTGATATGATGAATAATGTGCAGCCTCATCGATTCCATGGTGAGAAGATTCATCGAGAACTCTCGAGTGTGCTTGCCTATCTTGCACTATTCCCTTGCGATTCTATGATTCTATAATTAAGTGCACATCTAATTAAACGCTCATATATTATGGCACTAATAGGATTCTCCCTGTTGGGGGTTATTTATATATCGTGTAGAAATAGATAAAGCATTGAAGAAACGAGGTACTTTTGAGGAAACAAACCAGAGATAGAACGATCCAATGAGGATGATGATGATGCATCCGATTAAGAACCACCAGACTTTCTCTCACGATAAATCAATGCTTCCTGACAACCAAACTGATTATTAATTTCTCGAGAGGTCATTGACAATTCGGGAATGAAATTCTCACTGGTTTTTTTTTCTTGCAATGCGTGCATGAGAAATCGAAAAAAGCTCAGGATGACTCGAATCATTTGAGGGGTTGACAAGGGGAGGGGAAGGAAATTCAAAACATTAGATTATCCCCATATAGGCAAGTCTAATGCCGCGGCAAATGAATCTTCCTTATGTGGTCAAGCGAAAAAGTCTACTGGCTAACTTCAATCCTCCCTGTCACGTCAAAGTGGTGGACTTGACAGGACAGAGCTCTATATTTTAGCATCATCTACAGTCTACTCGGTATCTTTATGAATGATAATCTAAAAGAACAATTAGGGTTTCTAGTATACTACACTACCCACAATTTCAGAAATTTCTTCTCCCGATAGACTTCCGAAGCCTGAAAAGGAGTGCGTTGGGAAGAGATGAGATATACAGAGATATACAGGTACGTCCATGTCCTAGGTCGAAAGGGGTCTAGCCACGAAAATAGATGCCTGGAGATGCCTGGAGATGTCAGTGCTGAAGAGAGTTGCTGGCATCCTAGATGGTAGCTGGAAAGAAAATGTCGAGTTGCAGTATCGAAACACGAGCGAAACGGGATGCCGGTACTGTACACGACAGGTAAAAAGGTTTTCAAGACAAAAAAGGGAAAACAGGGGATAACAAAAACAAGGGAGTCGAAGAATAGGGAATCAAACAGTCCTGTATACATGCGATTGTGAATTAATATAAGTGATAACAGAGATTAAGCTGCCTCTCAAGCGATAAAAAAGGAGAGAGCCCATAATGGAATCCATCGTGAAATGCAATGTGGATCTGTTCCGTCTATAGAGTACAAGATTCAAATGCGATTAGCAGATATAGGAGGCATTTCTGGCGTGTGCAAGCCAGAGGATGTAGACGGTTGAGAGATATTATGGCGAGGAAAATAATCAAGGACGTCATCATCATCCTGACCAGTGAGATCGCGTTTTCCTTCATACGATCGTTGTCTCTTCGAGACCTCTATCATGCACTGCCAACGCTGATACCAGTCCTTTGCCCACGAGTGATCTGAATTTGAGGCCTCGCAAGTTCTCTTCGGTGTCGAAGGTTCTGAGTAAGCTGAACGCGACCAAGCCGACTCGAGAGATGGGGAAAGGAAGGAATCGGGTAAACCGCTCAAGGTGGCACTGCCAGTAGGAGAGTGGGTATCACGAGAGGACATGTATTGCTTTCCATCCGCACAGGGATCCCAAAGAATATCAGAACTGCTCTCGCCTGGGGACAAGTCATTTTCCGTCTCACTATCTACTAGCGTCGCATCTGAATCATCGTTGTAGCCCGCAGACGATGAGCATGCACCCAAAGACTCACTCTCGCTTTCTGTGTCGTCATATGGATCGGTCATATCATTAGTCTGGACTTCAACAGATGCACGATCTCGTGATGCGAGATGGACGTCATACATCCACAAGGTCTTTCCTATGGTCCATGTAGGAAGAACAGCAAAACTTCGATCGACCTTGATGCAGTAAGGATCTCGTAAAGAGGATAAATCACCCCTCCGAGGATGAATGGTCATAGGAGGAAGTTCATGCTGGGACTGATGAACGGGATGAAGTGGGGTTCTACGTCTAGGTATGGAAGGGCCAGCAGTTGCGAGAGGATCATCTAAAGCAGTTTCGAGAAAGGATTCGTCAAGCTGCGGCTTGCTGAGGCGCACAGGCCCAGACCTCGTCTCCCATTCATCCTCTCGCGTGACCCAAAACCACTTGATATGGGCCAAAGCATGACGAGAGTAACCACGATGACAGTACTCATGCCGATGGGGATCAGGTTGGTAGGAGAGGGGAGGTATCTCGATGGATGGTAGAGAACAGGGATGGAGACCGACATCTTGTTTTGAAGATGGCGTTGAGAGCGCGATCCAAGGAAGAGAGGGAGCATTAGACAGAGAGGATGGCGATTGCTTCACTGCCCTTGGCGAGGGAGATTTAGAAGACTTAGAAGACTTGACGAAGGGAAATGATAAACGGGAGACAGTAAGATGGTTGAGTCGATGTTTCCGGATAGGGGCATCTACAGTGGCATCAAAGGGCTCGCTTGGCAGAGAGGGTGACTTGGCACCGCTCCCTTCAAGATCCGCTGAGTTGTACAACAGAGTAGAGAGCTTTGATTTGACTCGGGGAGCAAACATCGTGAAAGGGCAAGTATTAGATGGAATAACAGAAGGGAAAATTAGAGCAGGACAGTCCGGAGTGGCAAACGGAGACGGCAGGTAGGTCAGGTAGACTAGTCAAGTAGTCTTGTGAGATGACAACCTGACTGTGTTCGACACCACTAGACTCGCCACTGGAGGATCAATGCGAAGGCATTAAAGTATGTGGCACTACCAAGCAATGTAGGGAAAAGATTGCACATAAGTGAAATGCAAGGAAACATCAAAGGGATAATACCTATCCAATAAACTGTAGAGGTCGCCTCAAGAGCAGCTCTAAGGCGCAAGTATGCAGCCAGGCGAGAAGCTCCTTTGGTCTTCTATGGAAGATTAGTGGACAATCATTTTTTTTTCGGTGAAACTACCTAGGACGACGATGGCCGTCGTATGGAATAGAAATTGAGGTGAGAAAGGAACCAAGGAGTCAGACGACTCTCGTCCTAATAAACCTCAACCACTTCCCACGCCCTATGTTTGTTCCTTGTTTGGCCCTCTGTATCCAGGATCTTACTCTTGTGACAGTGTGTTGGACATAAGAAACTGCTTTCCTGACTCCAGAGCAGCCATGGCACTGCTTTGTCGCCGTTCATTCATGTTAGAAGACATAAGAAAGCTATGTTGAAAACCACTTCTCATCGTTATGACGAGCAGCTAGTCAGTCGATCACTATATGTATGTACTCTTAGAATCTCCTTACAAGCCGAATTGGCATATCTGCGACACCAAGAGTAAGGACCAATGTAGCTTCTGATACCCTTGCCCTCCACTGTTCCCTGGTCTCTCCGTTGACCAGCAGTGGCTCAACTTTCCATCCTCGCAATAACAGCGTCAGGAATGCAATGGATTCTGTCATGCCGAATTTTCTACCCAAACAGGCTCTTGGTCCTGCCCAGCATTATTTGTTAATGACGCACAGGCTTGGCAAAGAATGATACGACTCTCACCAACACTGAAGGCTGTGAACATTTCAGAGTCAGCAGGCACTCCATACCACCTCGAAGGCTTGAATTTTTCGGGCTCATCAAAATAGCGAGGGTTATATTCTGCCAAGCCTTCGTTTAAGGCGAGAAAACCCTAAATGTTTTTGAATTCACTTACGGACGCCAATCATATCAACGATAACCTTGATATACATTCAGTTACAGATTGGACCTAGGCATGCATTTTACCTCTGTTCCTTTCGATACTGGAATCCTTCTCGTCCCTTCGGTTCCTTCTGGGTTGGGGATCGTCAAAATAGTATCTTCACGAGCCGCTCTAATCATGATATGACCAGCAGCTGCCCTGTCGAGTTACTTCACTATGAGGGAATGACGTCTTTCTTACTCACGAAACAGCCTTAATGATTCGAAGAAAACGGCAGTGACCTTGTTCAACCTGTTAAGATCATCCCATGACTAATGACGAGATCAGTACGACTGTCTGTGACCTGACGAGAACATCACTCACTGGGTTACGGCTATCGCCTATGATAGATAGTATATGCTGATGCACTTCCTCTTGTATGTCCGAATAATATGCCAAAAAACCCAGAGTGGCAGCAAGTGTATGTGCTGTCGTTTCTGACAGGACGCCACTTAATACATCGGGTGATGGCGGCTGGAAAATGACCCACCATGTCCCGCGAAGAGCATAACGTAGATGTTCCCGATCTATTCTCGCCCTGAGCATATTATCCCTCATTTGAGGAATATCACTCACGAGTTCATCATCCGCCAACCTAAATTTACTTTCCTCTTCCTCATTTGCTTCCACTAATCGTGTGAATACATCATTCCTTCGGCTCGTGCCTTCTCTCACTTCCAGTCGCCGCTTTTCAACCTGCTCATGCATATATCCAGATAGCTGGTCATGAGCCTCTTTCGCCGTCTTCAACCTTGTCAAGTGAAAAGGGGCATTAAGATCGACGTGAGCGAACAGGGCAGGGCAGAAATGAGCATACCGATTGATTGGTAGTTTGAATGCCCAATTGGGAGTCAGGAGCATCGTAAGGAAGTTATTTGTCGTAAGGTGTAGCGCTTCCTGAAGAGATAATGTACCATCCGACGCAGTCGGCGGATCTGACCATTTGAATGGTAAACCGAAGGCACATTTCCCAATGATAAAGAGGGCATACTGGTCGCAATCATTCGTCCGTTGTTGAAAAACTGAAGGTAAGACTAGACTGCTTACTTTGAAGGTAGTTCGTTGAAAAATTGGAATTTCAATGGACTTCTTATCCAACCACCCATCATTTGCCACCATCTCCTTAAAGGTTTGGATACTCTCGTTCAATACGAATTCATATCTATAGTTCAAAGATCCGCTTTGTCCCTATAATAAGTACTTGATGACTCACAGTCTGTTATTGAATGCGGGACCTAAAACCCGTCGGTGCTTTCGCCAAATTTCTCCATCTGCGGCAATAAGATTCATTCCCCACTTTCTATAAGACATCAGAATTTCTCAACGCTCTTAATCATGGCGAGAAACAACACACAATAGAGCCTGGCTGGCATACGTAGGCTTAATAAAACTTGACTTGTGTTCTCCGCCGATCACTTGTCTCGCGACGTCAAGGTTATTGGTATACAGAGATGGGTTGCCAACAAGAATGGGTACAACCGAGATGACTTCGCTTTGAAATTGTCGATAGACTAAATATGATTTTTGATCATGTTTTAGGCTTCTGAGCATGTTCACTACATACGGCTTCCTCTGAGATTCCAATTGTACTTCGATCCAAAATTCCACCATGTCGTCGGAATCAGCGCGCCTGGAAGCCAAAGAGGATGGAACAGGGGTCTATGACCTGGTAAATGACTAACAATCTGGTCTAGTTGAGCTGATCTGTTGCAGTTTGCAGGTGTAGACACTAGATTTACCTTGAGGTTGCGAAAGAATGCCAGAATTCGAGAAGTTGTGTAAACCGCGAAGAGAGCCAACAATGCCTTTGTAACTGTCAAGTGGCCCAATTCTGCGTTCCGGAGGTTACCCAACATATTCTCGATATTAGCGAGTCCCTCGGTCCACGTTTCCACTAGAGTGTTCATGTCTGGTGTGTTTCGGGTTGGCAAGGTGACAAGGTATCGGCTGCTTCGTGAAGGGGGAAAGGAGAGCCAAGAAAAGTCATAAACAGAATCATCATTACATTATATCTGGACGGAAAAATAACCTATATTAGAAAGCACTAGTTGGTCTTGTCAAGTTGGGAACTAGGAGTCATGCATGAATATATTTGCACGCTCTTTGCTCTTTCTTTCTGTACCTGAAACCCCATCAGTTCCCATGACTCGGGCCTTGATTTGTCATGATGATTTGACAAGACCCCGAATCCGAGTTTCTGGGCCTCGCTGAACCTATTCTGATAAAGACCGAGCTGCAAGACCAGACTGATGGATATTACCGGTTGGGCGTTGATCCCTCTTGAAATTGTTGTAAGTAAATCTATTGAATCTATCTATCTATATCATCGCAAGAACCCCAAGAAAACGAAACAAATCTAAACAAATCTAAGGCGTAGACCAAAGTAGGATGCAAAGAAAATCTAATTACCGATACCAATCTAGTCATTTCCTTCTAGCGCTTTCTCGCGGGAACGAGGTACCACAAGACAATCATAAATCCCATCATTGCAATTACCCTACGAGGAAATATCAATATGAATCAGCGCGAAGAAAACGTGTCTTTTTTACACTCACAGTGGCTGTAGGCTCTTGATTCCATACTTTTGAGAGATGGCACCGGTCATGAACGGCAAGGCAGCACTTCCGGCTTGACCAAACCCTGATATCCAGCCAACGGCGCTTGTGAGTAACCAAGCAGGAAGAATTCGTCCGGCATGGATCATCGCGATGGGATACATCGGTCCTAAAAGCAGGCCGACGAAGGATACAGCAACAGCTCCGCCTATTAGAGAAGGCACGAGCCATACGATGAGCTGCAGTCTTTGTCGGAGTTAGCCCAGATTGAAGATGAAAGTTGGCTGTGTATAGAAATTCTCACCCAATCGCGAGTAATGCATATAAAACAAGTGCCAGTCTCTCTCCTAGCTATGAGAAATCCAGTTAGCTGATTGAGAATGGTATGGGTGTAGGGTAATGCACCTTTTTGTTGACCCAGAGCAGGAGTACACGACCAAGCATCAAACCTTTTACAAGTGAGTAAGAAGATAGACACGAGACTCGGAGAGGGGAACATACCCCCAAAGAAGCCTGAAGAGATGTAGCCTGTTGTAGGACCACCGTCACGGACATCAAGCATAAAAGTGACAACCCAACCTGAGTTTTTTTGGGCTAAGATCACAGAAACAGATAGCATAGATCTTACCTCCGATAGTGACCTCAACGCCGACGTAAAATAGGACGAAGAATGCCAAGAAATGGACAGCTTTGATACGGATAACTTGATTGAACGAGCTCTCCTTGCTGGTGCCTTTTTCACCAACGTCTTGGCCGATAAGCTGCAGACACTCTGGGAAAAAACAACGAAAATTAGTGGATGTACTCAACGACAAAGAACATATGCTTACCATCTTGAGTCCTGAACCCAATTATCGTGAAAAATGAAATAGAGTTTATGATAGAGAAGAAGAGAGAGATAAGATAATGATAAGACCAATGCTGTTGTTGCGCAAAATGGGTTGCCACAAATGGTGCAGAGAGCGCACCCAGACCTGTATAACCGGTGTTTTAATATATGTTAATATCTCCCAGATAGAGAAAAGAAGACCATAAAAAGCGTGAAAGAACCCCATTTTGATTTCCCTGTGACGTTTCAAACTGGCTACGAGCGCGGTTGTTTGCGAGAGCTTATCGTTATCCCCGTTCATCAGATACGAGCCGCTATAAACAGAACGGGGAGAATTACCTCGAGAGCGAGTCCGAATCCATTGATGGCATAGGCGATTGCGAATGCAGGAAAGGGTGGGCCAGGTATTTGTATAGAATAGGTGATGATTTGACATAAAGATCCTTAGAAAACAAAAGGTGAGAAGTCAGGCCAGTGCAAATATTTTTCCGATATCGATCACCTAGCATGATTGTCTAAAGGCGTGATGAATATAAATACAGGTAGAATTTATAATGGCGTGCTTTTACCTTGCCAAAACCGAGTCTTGTAGTGAGAAAAAAATTCATCAAAGCACCCAATATGAAGCCCTTTTTGTGATCGCGTAATATGATGTGGGATCATCGTTGAACCAGAAGATGACTCACAATCGTAGTGCAAACGAAGATCATTGAAACAAGTATGAACCCAACCTGAAGTCGTTTCAAAAAGAAAATTAATCATCGTCCCATGAGAAAGAAAGAAGAAACTAAGTCATTTACATGATACACCTCCCGAATTCTGGGTAAGAGTGGTCCAGTAGATCCATCATTCCATCCAATGATAAACGCGAACCAGAAACAAGCGCAAAGGTGTAGTCGCTCCGTCGTCTTCTGTTTCCTCCTTTGACGGTTTAAAGATCTCGTCAGTGAGTTCATCATCGTGTCATTCTGTTGCACTGAGATGTTTTCAAAAGGAGGGAGATTGGAACAATGGCATGTAGTATGGAGGATTTTTGAATCGGCAGTGCTGGGGGGCCTAGAGATCGTATGCGATAGTTGGATGCCTTGTTCTTCATCTGCGTCGTATTTTCTGTGTGTTACAAGGGTATCTTGCATATTCACAATGAGAGGGGCTTAGAAAAATATTTTCTTGCTCGAACATCTTTTATAAAGGTTTTCCCGAGTCACGTCTGATAACATATGATTAGTTCCGCTATGCGCTGATAAGGATAAGAAAAGAGTGACATTGGGTAACATTTGAGATGTTTTCATTCTGCCCTGAATCTTTAGTCCAACGTGCGATAACGACTTAATCTGTCCATTCTTTTCCTTACTCAATGGACATGAACAGAAAAGAACAGAAAAGAAGCGAGTCCAACTTTTTCCGATCAGTAAGTTAATCAGCAGGCTCTGCTGACCGATCAACGATAATTATAGAGCGTTCATTTTTCGCAAAACATGAAAATATCCCACCTTCCTTTGAGGAGCCCTTTGACTCTTGATGAGAGGACCAAATGATAAGACGAATTATTGTCCCTATACAGACGACTTCTTGGGAAGCATCTCTCAAAGGCACTCAGAGACGAGTCAGCCACGAGTAAAAGCAATTCAAAAACATCCTTGCCGGTTTCCATTTTTTTGAATCGTCAGGGTTGAGTCTGATGATGCGCGATTTTTGCGGTGCGATTTGGGGGAAAATGAAACCTGTTCAGCTGACAGATTATGTTATTACATCGGCAGTTAGTTTGATTAAAAACCGGCTGATGTTGTTTCCCTCTTCATATCAGTTCCATTCTCATGTGTGAAGACCTCAAGGCCTTTTGCCGTGCATTCCCTACGAATCGTCGAGGGGACCCAAACGCTCCTCCTTTTTGCTGAGTGTCAACAAATAGGACTGGCTTGGCACAAAAATTTGGATACTGGAGCAGATGGAGTTGTAGCGCAGAGTGATTCGATCACACACACGCCTTCCTGCAGGCAATCATGATAAAACAGGTACACATGTCTGAATCCAAATGAAAACGAACTATGCAGATAATGGGAGTATGACTTGAGTTAGGGTAACACTTACTCGAAAAGGATGAGACAACGAAAGAGTTGCAAGTCAGATGGAAACAAGGGGCAAAAGTCAATTGCAGTTTATTACGATCACTAGGATTCAGTAACAATAATAAGCACTTCGAAGAAGAGATATACTTCTTTGTCCTCTTCAAAATGTATGTTCGACCATCAAGCCATAGGGAAACAAAAACAGAAAGACGTTTTGTCTAAATTGTAGCTGAGAATGAATTTATTAATAGATCAACAACTATCTCCATTCGATAGATAGCAAAACAAGATGAATCTTTTAAGAAACTTGAGACCATCTTCATTTTTTCACTTTCAAATGCACTTCCCCAACAACAACACTTTTCGCAAGATCCAAAGCCTTGACAAACGCTTGATCATAGGTGGTATTGTATCGAGGACAGTATGAGGATAGTATGATCATCGTACTCGCTCGTGCCGGTGACTTAGACAGCGCACTTGCCCATGGGCTGAGACCGCTCGAACGTAACGTTGCACTCTTGGTTGATGCTCATGAGGCTCTTATACTCCATGCCAAGGATGCCACCAATAATGCGTCAAATATGATGATCCTCTTCCGAGAAGCAGTCGAGGCAGAAGTCGAGAAGAATCTCTACACTTACAACAGCATAATTTCCAAGCTCACTCAAACACAGAAGGCGGATAATGCGCTAGAATCATTCCAGAAGATGAAGACCCAGGGTGCTACTCCAATGTCAATTACTTGTGGTGCTCTCATCGGTGTATGCACAAGGGTTGGAGATTGTCAGAGCTGTGAACTATTATTCAGTGAAATGGTGCGGCAGTTACCGTTTTTGAACTTTGAACTATCATACAAGTAATGTGGACACTAAAAACCAGATATACTTTTATCTGAAGAATCCTTTTCCTCCCTACTCAACGATATAAACTCTTTATCATTGGCTTCTTCGTCGATAACCTCAATACCTTCATTCAAGTCATACATCTCGTTGTAAAAGCGCATAGTCTCGCGAGCGGACGGTTGTGAAGTGACCCATGCCTGGAGAGATGGGGCAGGGAATAGATAATGTAGCAAGATGAATACAACAAAACTTATGCCCACGCCTGTGGAGAAAGATATCGAGAAAACATGAGACCAACCCGCGGCCACTTCAACTTTTGGGTTGACATTGGCAATGAATCCGGGTAACGATGGGAAGGTACCCAAAACCCAGGCCACGGGCGCACGCCAATTGAACCCATATGAAAACCAATATATACTCGAGGGGTTGCCAACGTAAAGATCATCCACCTTGAGTCTGAACCGATGGATGACGATAAATGAAGCAATCATGAGGCCAATCATGGGGCCCAAAAACACCATATAACCTCCCATAACTGAAAGGAAAACCGTCGGTGAGTTTACAAGTTTCCAAGGATTGCAGGCTATGGAAACTAAGGCTGTTATGTACGCCCCGCGGCGAATGTTAATATATCTGGGAAACGTTGCTGCGAGATCGAAACCTAGAAGATGATTAGCGACAGGGAAGAGAGATCTTCAATCACACAAGAAAGTGAGGCTTACCTCCAGAGAAAGCATTTCCAGGGACAGTGATACCAATTTGCGAGATGATTAATGCAAAGCCTCCAAAAAATGCAGCACAACGTGATCGTGGCCCTCCCGACTCTATCATTGCCCCGAAGAGGTCAGGCAAATTCCAGTAGGTTTGTCCGTAGCGTCGCTCAGTCGCTGCTGTGACAAGGATTCCAGAGACACAGCAGAAGATAGCATAAGGGGAAAAGACGATGGCTTGACCCTGAATAGCGTCGCTAGGTTTCCTAGCAAATCGGGCATAATCATTCTGATTAAGCAAGCCAGCAGCAATAGCCCCAATCGTGCTACCAATCCCGAAAGCAATGGTCCAACCACTCGTGTGGCCGTCGGACACGGTTATGGTCTCACCGAATCCCTGCGAGCCCATAGTGGCCATTGACCAAATCAGCAGAACCACCATGAACACTATGACGATTGGGGCAGAAACATAGAGCAGGGGCTGCATCTTGTGTGGTCGTATGTAAATGAGGGGCATCGAAATGACCATAAAAATAATATATCCCAAGAATTGGGCGGTTGTGACACCTGTAGACTGGGCCATGTGATTGGGTATTCGCTCCTCGATCGAAGGCCATATGGCCTTGAGACATATGTAGACGCATTCACCACCTATCCAAGCCTGGAATCCAACTGTCACAACAATATCAGTATATCTTCTTTCAAGAAAATAAATAATAGAAAGTGAGGCTCGGTATGGACGTACACCATATTATGGATAAGAATATGCGATTCCAGATGACGAACTGGGTTCCCCACATGCCCCATACAGACCGATTCACTACTGGAAAGCCCACATGGTAGTAAGCGCCTGGTAGTGAATTCAGCACTACCAGGATATTTGAAATAATATTCCCAGCAATTATAGCGATGGTAGCCTCCCACCAGGACATGCCCAATGCGATTAATGAACTACCCGATAGATATGCCGATATATTTACATTGACCAAGAGCCCTAGAAGAAGAGAAGCGCACGATTAGAACATTTTAAAACAATTCAAAGCTATCAAGATGTTGTCAGACGAACAGTAATTATGAAATGTCCAAAACGTCCATTTTTGCCGTGCCTTTTCTGTAGGTTTAATGTCATCATTGTTCCAACGGTTAGGAATTACATTCTCGTCGTCTGGGACTTCCAGCTGCTTTAGTGAGACCATGATTGCACTGGGTGATGCCCCATAGAAATCTGGGAAATTCTGAGGATGTAGTGCACGCGTGAAATTGCAATCTGAGGAAATCTGGGATGCAGTGAGACTGGTGGGGAAGAGGTGGTTGTATTGGAAGGCGCCTTGGCTGTTTTATAACAGAGAAGCTTCTTGCCATGGGAAGCCGAATGGCCTCCCTTGCTATGAGTTTCATGTCAGGCCGTAAGAACACATATTGGAGTATTCAAATGATCGACTGCTCGTGGTTGATGGACGCTGATTGGTGAAGAAGCACGCGTGGTTTTCGCTGTGATGGTAATTGAGAAGCGCACTTGGATTGTTGCCTCTTTCTGGATAGACAAACTCTCGTCTTTCGTCCACTTCGAAAGGGCTTGTCCCTTTCTTGGGCATACCAAAACCTCCACCCTTCGTTCTCTCTCTACTACTACTTCCTCCCGCTTTTTTTCCCTTTCCGTCTCGACCGAGCGGGCTACTGGATACCCTGTCATGGATTGCTGCTGAGGGACGCCCAGAGCACTCAGTCAATTTTTCAGTCAATTTATGCAGCTTCTCCAAATCATTATTTGTCTAAATCCCATGGTTGCCCTGAGGATGAAGATTCCCAACCCACTGATTTCAATATTTGTCAGGTGTACGTTTGATGCTCGAGCGATTAGAACCTTTTCCAGCACGATCGACCAGTTGATTCCCTGAATGTGATTGTCTATATCGATAGGAGGGGCTGTGGGACTATTGTTTAAATGAAAAATTGATATTGGAGGTGATTGACGCACTCAGTGCGTCCGGTTCAGTAAGAATTCATTTATCTTTAGGGTCGTTTGCAAATTGCTCATCACTTGCCCACATATCAGATTACTATCAACATGTTGGTAGAATTCACTATGATAGATTATCACTGACCAGGGTGCTTTATCAATACTTTTGATTCATGCAGCACTTTGACCACAAGATCGTGACAGAGCGGTTCATACATACAACGTACGATGACATACATGCACAATACATTTTCACGTGTCTTGCACAAGTGAATAACTTGATTAGAGAGGACAATGATTTTCCAGACAGTCAGCCTGATGTCAGAGTGTAATTGTTGCCAGATTTGTGCCTTGACGTGGTATCGAAGATATACAGTACATATATAATTGTTTAGTGGGGTGTCTATTCTCGTAACAACGAATAATAAATATTAAACTAGTTGTCATTGAGGTTCTAGACAATGGAAATGGCTTTGGAGTCCAAGATATGGATAGCAGGGTTTTTCAAGGGGGGGGACCCTTGGTCAAGGAGCAGATGAGGGTTGAAAGTAGAGTGCAAAGCGCGTAGAGAAACTGGAGAGAACAAATAGTCAAGAGATGACGGGAACCTGCAGCGGATTATAGATTTCATAATAACAATGACAAAAGGATCAAAGAAAATCCAAAAGAGTGATAAGGAAAGAAGGTTGCCAGTTACTTGGAGTGTTAAGTAGACGAAGGCAAAAGAGAGGATTGATCAACCATCACTGATCCGGTTGAACACTGCTTTAGTATATTACCTGATTCGAGGTCAATCACTTTTCTCATACTTGATCAGCATCAATCACTCACCAAGATCTGAATCCCTCAACTAATTCAGAGCTTTACCATGATTTCCGACACCATGCTCACCATTGCCTTCCACGTTGGAGGACAATCAATCACACGAGATGTCGTGTGTAAAAAACGAGTTATACTCATTTCACGATAAGCATGCACCATCCACGGAACACGAACTTTGGCACCAGGATCATGAGGCGCATGTTCATGAGGTGCAACAACGCCATCAGGGGGTCTATCAAGTTCTCAAAACTATCTGGTACATTGTGCAATTCATCAATGACTGCATATTCATTGATCAGGAAGTTCGCGGTGTATGCAGTCGTACGGAGAAGAGTAGAGGTTTTGGCGCGCCCAAGACAGGGGCAAAGCTCCCTGAAAGACGAGAGTTTGTCCGTCAAGAAGGAGTTTGTCAAGAAGTTCGTCCATCAAGTGTACTTTTCTCGACTACTATCACAGCGTAAATCACGCGTTCTTCTTCACCAATGAGCGTCCATCAATCACGGGCAGTCGATCACTTGAATGCTTGGATATCCCCGATATGTAGTACTTTTCTCAAGGCCTGACATGAAACTTATTGCGTGGCTAGCAAGGGAGGCTATCCGGCTTCCCATGGAAAGAAGCTTAAAGCAGCCAAAGCACCTTCCAATACATCATCCACCAAATCTACTTCTTCCCTTGCGATCCTCAGACTCGGTACCAGTCTCACTGCATCCCAGATTCCCTCAGACAGCAACTTCACGCGTGCGCTATATCCTCAGAATTTCCCAAATTCTGAGAAGACGTCACCTAGTGCAGTCATGATTTCGCTCAAGTGGCTGAAGGTACCAAGCGACGAGAACTTAGTTCCTAGCCGTTGGAACAATGATGACATTAAACCTACAGAAAAGGCACGGCAAAAATGGACGTTTTGGACATTTCATAATTACTGTTCGTCTGACAACATCTTGATAGCTTTGAATTGTTTTAAAATGTTCTAATCGTGCGCTTCTCTTCTTCTAGGGCTCTTGGTCAATGTAAATATATCGGCATATCTATCGGGTAGTTCATTAATCGCATTGGGCATGTCCTGGTGGGAGGCTACCATCGCTATAATTGCTGGGAATATTATTTCAAATATCCTGGTAGTGCTGAATTCACTACCAGGCGCTTACTACCATGTGGGCTTTCCAGTAGTGAATCGGTCTGTATGGGGCATGTGGGGAACCCAGTTCGTCATCTGGAATCGCATATTCTTATCCATAATATGGTGTACGTCCATACCGAGCCTCACTTTCTATTATTTATTTTCTTGAAAGAAGATATACTGATATTGTTGTGACAGTTGGATTCCAGGCTTGGATAGGTGGTGAATGCGTCTACATATGTCTCAAGGCCATATGGCCTTCGATCGAGGAGCGAATACCCAATCACATGGCCCAGTCTACAGGTGTCACAACCGCCCAATTCTTGGGATATATTATTTTTATGGTCATTTCGATGCCCCTCATTTACATACGACCACACAAGATGCAGCCCCTGCTCTATGTTTCTGCCCCAATCGTCATAGTGTTCATGGTGGTTCTGCTGATTTGGTCAATGGCCACTATGGGCTCGCAGGGATTCGGTGAGACCATAACCGTGTCCGACGGCCACACGAGTGGTTGGACCATTGCTTTCGGGATTGGTAGCACGATTGGGGCTATTGCTGCTGGCTTGCTTAATCAGAATGATTATGCCCGATTTGCTAGGAAACCTAGCGACGCTATTCAGGGTCAAGCCATCGTCTTTTCCCCTTATGCTATCTTCTGCTGTGTCTCTGGAATCCTTGTTACAGCAGCGACTGAGCGACGCTACGGACAAGCCTACTGGAATTTGCCTGACCTCTTCGGGGCAATGATAGAGTCGGGAGGGCCACGATCACGTTGTGCTGCATTTTTTGGAGGCTTTGCGTTAATCATCTCCCAAATTGGTATCACTGTCCCTGGAAATGCTTTCTCTGGAGGTAAGCCTCACTTTCTTGTGTGATTGAAGATCTCTCTTCCCTGTCGCTAATCATCTTCTAGGTTTCGATCTCGCAGCAACGTTTCCCAGATATATTAACATTCGCCGCGGGGCGTACATAACAGCCTTAGTTTCCATAGCCTGCAATCCTTGGAAACTTGTAAACTCACCGACGGTTTTCCTTTCAGTTATGGGAGGTTATATGGTGTTTTTGGGCCCCATGATTGGCCTCATGATTGCTTCATTTATCGTCATCCATCGGTTCAGACTCAAGGTGGATGATCTTTACGTTGGCAACCCCTCGAGTATATATTGGTTTTCATATGGGTTCAATTGGCGTGCGCCCGTGGCCTGGGTTTTGGGTACCTTCCCATCGTTACCCGGATTCATTGCCAATGTCAACCCAAAAGTTGAAGTGGCCGCGGGTTGGTCTCATGTTTTCTCGATATCTTTCTTCACAGGCGTGGGATAAGTTTTGTTGTATTCATCTTGTTACATTATCTATTCCCTGCCCCATCTCTCCAGGCATGGGTCGCTTCACAACCGTCCGCTCGCGAGACTATGCGCTTTTACAACGAGATGTATGACCTGAATGAAGGTATTGAGGTTATCGACGAAGAAGCCAACGATAAAGAGTTGCATATCGTTGAGTGAGGGAGGAGAAAGGATTCTTCAGATAAAAGTATATCTGGTTTTTAGTGTCCACATTACTTGTTCAATAGTCAAAAGTTGAAAGTTCCTTCAATATTCAAATCATGAAGCTCCAACTATTACAGTAGCTTCCGCACCATTTCACCGAATAACAGGAGTCCCGAGTCAGATAGAAACACAGTGGTAAAACCGAATCATTTGTAGTAAATTTTCTCTGTCCTTTTCAAAATGTGGGTGTGTTCGACCATCAAGCCACGGGAAAAAACTTCTGAAAAACTTTTGTCTGAAGTGACTGAGAATGAACTTGTTAATAGATCAATGGCTGTTCTCGATTCATTTTTGAATGGATAGATAATAAGATGGGCTTTTTAAGAAATACCGAGACCATCTTCATTTTCCTCCTTCGGTTGCGTTTTCCCCAACAACGCTTTCCGCAAGCTCCAAAGCCTTGACAAACCCTTCAAACATCACCCCATCTCTCTCCAAATCCAAACCCACACTCACCCTCACCAATGCACTCTCAACACCCCACTCTTCCGCCCACGCCAATTCTTCATAGTGCGCTATAATCGTGTACGGACAAGCCAAAGTGAAATTAGTACCGAGAGAAGGACCTTTGTAGCAAGGCAACGCATCGAAAAAGGTCGAAGAGGCGAGTAAGGAGGTAAACGAGAGTGAAAAAAGACCCCCATAACCATGGCTCGAGGTAGGAGAAGGACGACACTGGTCGTAATTCTCTCTCGTGATATATTTCGGATAATAAACCTCTTTGATAGCCACCCCCGAACGATCGTCTCTCGAAGAATAACCACCCGCAACAGACCTCGATCTCAGAAAATCGCATATCGTTTCCGTATTTCTATCAATGACCTCTATCCTTCGTTGAAAATCTCGGGAATTTCGTTCCATGTAGATGGCATCTTCAGAAAAGTAGGTGTCGATGTAGGTTTTTGAGAGGGATTGTTTGAGAGAAGCGTAGTACCGTGAATTTGGATTGAGTACAAGGCTTGAAATCTCTTTAAGAAGAAATGAGAGAAAGGGAAATGGGTTTGCGCTCACCTCCCACCCATAACGTTACTCGCGCCACTAAAGACCTTGGTCAAACTGCTGACTACGATATCTGCAAAAGGCAAAACATCGACGTTCACAAAATTTCCAACTGTTTCATCCACAACGAGCATGAAATCGTATTGATCCGCCAACGCACGGAGTCTCGGAAGATTGGCAGAACGAAGGAGTGGATTTGATGGAAATTCGGTAAAGAGGGCGAGGACGGGAGGCGTGGTGGTATGTGATACTTTTGATTCAGATAAGAGAGCAGCGAGAGAATCGATATCCGAGTCGAGTCCTGATCCAAAGAAATGAACGCCAGGACCCCACTTTTGTAAAATTTTGAGTGTATCGACATAGGGAAACCTTGCGTCAAGTCAGCACGAATGACTTCAAGAAGGGTGTGAACTCACCCAAAGCAGACGCTCTTGGCTTCAGGTCTCGTATCCCTCAAGAGTTTATGTGCACTCCAGATAGCAGCCATGCCACAAGGATAGAGATACACATCGTCCTCAGTGACGGACTTGACGCCTCTGGAGCTGGGGCCAGTGAGATCGGGACCATCTACATCAGCACGCTTGACCATCGTCATGGAGGAGTGTACGTGCGATACGTCGACGAAGCGCCCGTTTTGCAGATGAGGCAGCGGAGAGGGGTAAGTTGCGGCCATAGCGCTCTTCAAGATAAGTGGTATGATCAGAGGAGATCAAGTCTGGGGAGGAAGGGGTGACGGATTTGACAGCGTAATGCTTGTTGTGAGATTGTGCAGTGGGGCGAGGGGTAGACCAGTCGTCGGGGAGAAGAGCGAGGCATTTTTCAGCTTGCCTGGAGGAAATTCCGAGACCTGTATGTTGCCAGAACTGTTTTGCGAGCTTGAACTGGTCAGCGGGGACAACAACGATGTGGAGATGATGGCTAGGGGGGACGAAGAGATCGATGAGCCTGGGCTGAATAGGATGAGCTGATCTATGGCGGATAAAGTCTCTACATTGTTCTGCTATGGAGCGGGCAGGAAACAAGAAGCAATGTTCTGAGTGCAAGGCGTATTTGTGCTGGCAGATGGAGGCAAGTTTGCGGATGGAGAGATGGATGAAGAAACGAGGGTAGCCTGAGACCATGGCGGAGAGGACGCGGTCATCGCCTTCCTCATAGCCGACATTGTCACTCCAAGTTGGAAGAGAGACTGAGATAGCATGTGGCGTGTTGGGAGGGACGCCGATGCCCAGTGGGAGGGCCATTGTGGAGAGAGAGAGAAAATCAAGTATATTAATAACCGTGATCTACATCAAGATATCAATGTTCCAAGATCTATAACCAACCATTTCACAGACATTACCACCTAGCTCAACGACACTCGTGGCGCCTTTGCTTGAATGTTCTGTGATTTCAAAAACGTTGTTCAACCCAAACAATATCACCATGTTTGACGTAGTTTGCAAAGGCTGATTTGCAGTCGGAATTTCAAGAAAAGATGAAAGCGCTCAAGTAGAGGTAGCGGTGCAGGATGAATCAGTGAGTATTACTGTACACGTATATCTCTACATTTATTCGTCCTGGGCATAGTTTCCAATCCAATCGGTCTTTCCTCGCCAAGCCTCAAATATGTTTCAGATTCTTCATCACCCTAGATCCGATTACGCACTGGATTATTCGGAAAGTAAGTAAACGGCACGGCCATCAGAGTCATGTCAATGCAGAGAAAAAGAGAGACATACTACAATTCCAGAAAACTCCCATTTTCATTGTGCAGACAACCTGAGGGTAAATTCGGTTATCAATATATATTTCAATGCCTCTGGAAAAAAAACGAATATCATCTTGCCTAGTCAGATAAGCGACCTCTTTTCCTTGGATCTCTTGGAGAACCCCAAATTCACCCTGCAGCATTTTAACCCAGTCTTCGCCATCTTGTTCATAGGAACTCAACTATCCAACTATTCAACAACGTGAAGCATTAACAAATCTTGTAAATGCACGGCTTACAATTTCTATCACAGACCGGAGTGCACTGTTGAGCGCTCCTACGAGCCATCTACAAATTGAAAAAATAAGATATTATACGCCCCTGTCATCACAGAAAAGCACGTACGCATGATGTACACTTGTCGCTTCTCCAGCGAAATGAAGTATCCCTTTCACCGGCTGCACTACAAGTGGGAATAGCGTTGAAAATTGGCTTGGTCCAAACAAAGCAAAAGCGCCTGTCAAACATCAGAATTTATTTTCCCCCCCTTTAAGGATGGCGGAGAGAGAGAAAGAGAGAGTCACCTGCAGAATTACACGCCCGGGTCCAATCATAGGCATGCCAATCAATAACCATATCAGATAGATATTCCCTGTCGAGACTATGCATGACAGCCAAGTCCCCGATGATAAGATCCACAAGGAGCTTTTCTTCGGGTGTATCATGTCCCTGCACAAGCGAACCCAAACGAGACGCATCCTGCGACCACGTATAACTCACAATGATCGTTGCTCCCTCGTCCTTGTTCATTCCATAGGATGGGTAAACAACCTTGCGGATCGGTCGGTCGGTGCTGGACACACCACCGCACTGGTTGAGATTTTCCCCGTCTTGTTCCCATCAACGGGTGGAAAATTGGATAGCGACCTTGGTGGAGCAGTCATACCCGAGAGAGCGGATAGCCGTTTTCAGATCCCATGAAAGGATGCAATCAGAGGTGTCAACGTTGCGCAAGCATCCAAATGGTAATGTTGTAATGACATGGTCAAATATTTTCGGCTCTTTGCACCCTGCAACAGAAACTTTGACTTTATGTTCCTCAGGTTGTATGGCTAGCACAGTGACCCGTGCATCCACGGTCAGTTTTCCCTTCATTTTCTCCTTCATCTTTGTAGTGATTTGGTCAGCGCCTCCACTATAGCGATGGATACCTCTTTATTTCTTTCTTTTTTTTCTTTCAGACCATCAGCCAGAAAGACTCACTCGATACAGTACCACTTGACGTCGGGGCCATAGTCGAACGTAAGAGAGTCCATGACAGACTCGGTCAAGGCTGATCAAAAGGTGAGTTGCACTTTCAAAGGCCTCCAAATATGAGACAAGCTATATCAAAATGGATGTTGAACTCTTTTTATTTACAGCTGGAATCATTACCTGGTTGCTGTATTGTTTCTTGGCGATTTTTCTAGTTTTTCCAGTTTCGTCAGTTTCGTCAATCTCCTTAACAAGAGTCATAAAACCACGCGCTGAATATCCATCAAACTTCATTAGATTCTCCCAACCTGTCCGAGGGTTTCTTACAAGTCCTAACCTAAACGGCTCAAACTGCGCTGTGGCCATTGCAGAAGTGGTACCAATGATGCCCTTAATTCCAGTTCCGAAAAGATCGGTTATCTCCCCATTCGTATGACATTTCCCATTATAAACATTGAGGTTACAGTCCAAGGCCATCACGTAGGGGATTGTTTTATCTTCGAGGCCAATACTTTTGAAAAGATCGAAAACACGCTTCATGAGCGGAATATCAGGAAAACGCATTGCCCCGACATCCTTTTGCGGTCAAAAGTAAGTAGGGAACAGGTGGCAATAGCAATGTCCAAACCACTTATATAATAGTCGTACTTCTTCCCTGGTTCGAAGCGGTGAGTATACATACGACCACCCACGCGCTCCGGGTCCGCCTCAAGGATTTCATAGTCAAAGCGAAATGATTTGTTTTGGCTCTCAAAGCAGCTATTGAGCCAGTCGAAGAGCAGCGCAGCATAGAGCCCAGCGGCACCAGCACCGAGTATACCAACAGTGACTTTTTCAGGCAGATCGCGGGCAGTGGGTATGTCGGGTCTGGGTGGTAAGTCTTTGAAGTAATCACAGAGCAAGAGGCGGGCATGAAGATCGGGAAAAGAAGGGTACGGCTCCTTAGGATCCCAACGTCTAGGCGGTGAGAATATTGCCATAGGAAGAGGCGGTTCGATGCGTCAATTACAAGTGAACGTATTTGTACCACCTCTGCTATTCTCAAGCATGATGTACGATAGAACAGAAGTTCTGAACTCAACAATCCTACCTGTCTTTTTCGATGTAATTCACATGAATGGGAAAGGAACCTTGATGTTTCAAGGCGAGAATTCTCTTATGTATCGTCACGGGGAAAATTCTCTCATGTCTATCTTGCTTCCTCTTCTTCTTGACTTGTACAACTCGCCTGGCCTTCTATAAGTACTACAAGTGGCAACCCAGCTGAGTCACTTTTCTTCTTCTGAGTCGAGATAATCTAGATCTTTGTTATCTCAGACGATTTTTTGAACTCTGGTATTCCAAGTAGAGACGAAACCTGATTTCAAGCAGTTGTCCTGATCCTTTATCTCATGTCTATCCTTAACTCTGCTTGCTTCCTCTGCTTCTTGACTTGTACAACTCGCCAAAATCTGATTTCAAGCAGTTGTCCTGATCCTTTAGTAGAGTCCACTCATTGAGACACAACACAGGGAATAGTTAGTACAATTCTTGAGCATCAGAAAAGAAGCTCGATGTGGTGTTCTCCAAAAGAGAGTAGGGGGATGAGGATAGGTGATGGAATTACCGGTGACGTCGCCGTTTTCTTTACAACAGCATCAGCAAGTTCATTCAACACATATACTCACATCAGGGCTAGAAATAACATTGACGCAATGGATTCGTTGACACATCGAGCATGACACTAGAACACAGACAGCTGACTTGCACCGAGTTTTCACTCACCCCCCTTTTATATATCTCAACTCCATTCATAATTCCTAGGCCACACCGTCCTCGCAAATTGGAAGCAAAACTGGTATGGCGACGCCCAAGAGGAAGGGTCATTGCACAGAGAGAGAAAGAGAGAGAGAGAAAGAAATACAAGTACATTACTCTACATCAAATCAACCTCACGCACACCATCCTTATCAACGACCTTGACTTTATATTTATCAGGACTGACAATGAGCCTCTTTGCGAGTTCTTGAACGCATCGTTTGAGGACAGCAAGACCCTCTTCAAGGGAAGCATCAGGATTATGATACCTAACAACAGAGTGAGCGAATACATGTGCACGCGCAGAGAACACCAACTTGTCCAATAAACTAAGCACAAAATACGCGCCATAGCCATGAGCAGCAAACGGAACCTGCGTAAGCGTGCCCAAATAGTCGATCCAATAAAGACTAGGCTCATGCACCGAAGGATCATACCCCGCCACGAGCAAATTGACCGAATACGGATTCCTAGACCGCAGCGAATCCGCAAGAGAACGGCGGATCCAGGCAGCAGCAGCAGAAGGACGCAGTGGATAAGTATTGCGGATCTCATAAAGCGTGATATTGCGCTGAATAAACTCTGCCAGCTGGAGCGTATCACCTAGTATCATCAGCCTCTCTGAAAAAAAAACAAAAAGCACGATAACGAGCAATGAAGACTCGCCTGGTTCGCCAGAGTACGTCATGAGGAGATGCGGCGCAATCGCTTTAATCTTGTCCTCATCATCTTTCATTTTGACAATCGAGCGTGCAGCCGTCGTGTCCGCCGCCACAATCGCATAGCCCTTGCCCGTCACTGCAATCGACGTCTCCATCTTCACAGTTTAGGTTGAGCATGACGCGTCTCTCTTTTTAATCTCATCACGTGGATAAACCCTAACCATACCATCACGCTCTGCTCTTCGCCATGTTCCGCAAGCTCAAAGTCCCCAGCCCACCTCCTCGCCGTGTAGCCTCTCCACCAACCCTAACCCCGTCTACTCATCCTCCACCCGCTCACCGCCCAGTCTCTCATCCACAAACCCTGACCCCGTCCACTTATCTCAGCGAGTTCTGGGGCAGCTCTCCTCGATCCGCCTTCTCTCCCTCCAACCTCCTCTTCGCAACCAAAGCCCTCTTCATTGCCACCGCTCTTGTCGGAGCAGGCGCTTTCGCCGTCATCCACACCATAAAATCCACCACAGGCGTTCGCTCAATCTCAGAATTCAATCACCTCATGCAACACTGGGCCCATCTGCATCTCCCTAGTGTTTCATCCGACGACACAGACGATTGGTCATGGGAGGAAGCAGAAGACTAGTCAAGGAGGTCTCTCCTCCTGGTTCCATGTCCTTTCCACACAACTCGACGCCAAAGAAGCAAAAGGGAAAAATTACGCGCACAACTAGTTAATAATACACTTTACTGAATGAAAAAAACCTCCTTCATCTTCCCCGTCTCCCCACACTGTACCCCATCGTCACCGATCCCCCCAGCGCACCTCCAATATCAGGTATAATCCCAGACACAATCGGGCTCGTACCCCTCACAGGCGATGAACCCACTCCCACCAGGCGAAGACAGCGTACTAAAACTCGGACTCTGCCGAATACTCGCTCGCGAATTCGATCGCGTCCGCATAAAAAGCTCACGCTCACATGCCGACGACGACGACGCCCGTCGGTGTCGCTGCATCCGGCGCGGATCCACATTCGAAATACGCGCCAGATGCGCAAACAGCGATAAAACTAGGATGTTGTTCAGTCATCATCATCTCTCAGCATTGACACACATACCATCCAAAATGGATATTACCCCTGTCAGATTTCCAGGCGAGCTGGGTGACATCGTCGGATTCACACTTTCTTCCTCATCCGTCACAAATAATCGTCGTGCATTTGCTAAAACACAAAACGTCATCGTCAATCCCATCATCATCCAAGACACGTACTGGCTAACAATTTCTCAATCGTATACACGAGCAAACTCGACGGAAACACGGAATAGACTAAAAACATTGAGTTCATCTTCTAATCCATCAATGGAGCCTTACCTGGATACTTATCCGCTCCGTCCGTCCATCCATCCGGCAGTTTCACAGTCGTCACAAACTGCTTCAACGGTATCCCCAATATCTGATTACTCTGCGACGGAACCACCACCTACCATTCAATTCAGTAACCATCCTCCATCATGCTCAATCATAACACTCACCCTACCCACATCCGTCACACTCACTCCACCAATCACCATTCCACTCTCCTCATCTACAACAGCAATACTACTCACCCCTTCTTCACTCATCATCCTCATCGCATCTATCACCGTCGCTACAGAACTCGCAGCCACGACCGCCCGCCGGAGGTTGAGAGGCGTATAAGAGAATTCGTACAGTGGCTTGGACGTGAACCGCTGGAACGCAGCTGATGTAGATGAGGACGAAAGCGAAGAGAAAAAGGATAAGAGGCGTTTATCCGATATCATGCCGACGAGGTTGGTCCCTGTAGTGGTACCACTCGCTTCCATGTTTTCGATGAACACTTGAGATTAAACAATTGAGCTCCCCCCTTTTTTTATTCGACGTTTCATACACGCACCTCGATGAGCACCTCTTGCAAACACTTCTAATACAGAAACTAAATTTGCGTCCTGAGCGAGTACAACGTATGGGTTCTTGTCCGAAAAGTCTATCCTCCCAAAGAAAGGAAAGAAAAGGAAAGCATATAAGCTCGAGTAAGGATGAGATAAGTTAAGGGAGAGTTTACCAGATACCAATCGCACGTCGACTCTGCCTGCTTTAGCAGCTTCTACGATGCGGTGGAGCCGTTCGTTGGATTTGATAACCTCAGGCGAGAGCGTGTGTCGAGTTGCGGCGAGTGTGAGGAAAGCGTTGACATCTGAGAACTGCATTGACAAATTCAGTTTTTGCGCGAATTGCGAGGAGGGGATGGGACATACGTCGAAGAGACCTATCCAAGGTGAGGAGGAGGGTTCAGCTGCAGCGGATTCGGTAGTGTGTGCTGGTGATGTGGGAGGTGAACTGGTGGATGATGAAGGATTGGTAGAATCGACGATGACGAGACATTCGATGCCTTCTGATAATAGCATCTACCAGACCGAACCGTCAACACCCGAAGAAGGAGGGGAGTGTGTACGCGAAGAAACAAACGTACATCACAAGCTTCTTCAACGCTCGTATCAGCGTTCACAGTCACCACTTTCGTTTCCATGATATCTACAGTCATCACCATAAGCGCGTTCAATTCCAGGTCAACCAACCAAAAGAGAAGAAAAAGACGCTTACCTCGAGCCAAAACACCCCTCCAACTCGCAATAATCCGCTCCCTCTCCACCTCCGAAATCCACTCGCCAAACAACGCATCTACCGTCCCTGCACTCCTACCATCAGCGATAGCGGGGAAGGAGGAGGCAGGGGCGGAGGAGGAGGGAAAGTCGGTATGAATACTGAGAGAAGTGGGAGAGTAGAAAAGAGAAGGAGGCGTGAAGGATTGTTGGGAGAGTCGACGAGCGTGGGTTGGGTGGTAGGACAATGTCATTTTCTTTGCTTTCTTTTAGAGGAAGAGGGAGAGGGAGATGTTATGGGTAGTACCGGGTTGAAATTGAACCCCCCCCCTTGAATAACGTTCGGGTCCCAATTCTGTCCCCGTGACATCATCATCGTCAACTGACAGTTTCCGTTTTAGGAAGAATAAGCGTGATTTGTATTCTCCCCGGATTCTCCCCGGATAGGGGATAAGGATAGGAGCTACACACATATGACGATGCATATCAAAAGGACATTGGTGTGAGTTACCAGCAACTAATAGATGTCTACACAGGCAAAAGAACGACGCCGAGTCAATTGACCACACGTAAGGACCAAGCAGGTTCTGCAAACGCAGACGATGGGAGACCCCACTCTACCCTCGTCCCTCAAGACTCAGCCTTGTGCTTCACGTTGTCAAATCAACTTTCAACACTCACTACAACAACCCATTAGATGAACGTTTGAGCCCACCAAAACCCCTCGTATGTCAACCAAGCACAGCGACCAGGATGCGATAAATTTCAACAACTACAACTTTCCCACATTGTCATCATGAAGATTCGATGAGGCCTAGAGGTGGGTTAGTTGTCCCTCGAGTCTGCTTGCCCACTTTTTTTTAGAGAGGTTACCACTGTTCTGACCCTGGTAACCCAAAAAGAAAAAGAAGGCTGGTAGACAGGAGATCATGGATTGCTGTAGAAGAATGTGTGAAACTACAAGTCAAAAGATTGTGCACACGCATCAACGACAACGAAGGTCGTTTGACGAACCACCAGTTCTGATCGAAGGATGGAATCTAGTAGTCAGCCCCACCTCTTAATCGCTTTCGCAAACGAGTCGCACATGTCTTGTGGTATTTTCTTGAAAGAAAACCGAAGTCAAATGAGAAATTATTCATCAGAAAGCCAAAGACACGAGAACCTTGAGTGTGAATCTGCTCTATAAATAATACATCAAAAAGGCACTAAAAAAGTGAATAGGGCCAGTTGTAAGTTGGTAGATACTCCTCCAGAGGGATTTCCAGCGACATAGAAAGCGGCAGAACACCAGAGCACGATAGCCAGACAAAATTCATGGGAGAAGTGCCGTTTCCTGGAGACCAGCAGAGGGAGGAATGACAATGTTGATAGAAGTCCATAACTCAAACGCGTCTTGTCCAACAGCTACAGACCTGTCCTAATAGTAGTGGCGCCTCTCGATTACACATGACGGCATTGTGAGCCACAGGTAGACAATGTCTGAAAATCTCCCAAAGGATTTCAGGGTGGAGCCTGCGTATGGGAACAATGTAGGCACGTACAAACTTGAACTGTGCGCCCTCATCTTATCTTAAAAAAAACCCTTGCTACCCGAACCTGTGGTATCTGTTCTTCCAACTTCCTCTCGCGCTCTCCTATGTGGGTTTGAATCCTGGTGACTTTGGGGAATCAGCCAAGCTAGTGCTATGGTAGCCTTATGGATTCGTTCATTCTTTTGGGACGGATATATAGTCACTGAGCCGTCTGTCTTTTAATCGCTGGTCGCATCTCGGTTGAAGCAGATCAGCAAGCTTGGATGGGACACTAATCCTGGTTCACGTGACCTCAGAGGTTCATTGCCCATGAGATTTGTCCTTGAACATTGCCAAAAAATAACGTGCCCTTGGTAGACCATATAGATGGGAGAGTTTTAAGGACGAAAAAACAATTCACAGATTGTTCTTCACACAGTTTGTGTGAAATTAGTGCTTTGGTCGAGACGTGGTTCGAACTCCTACCCAACTGCTTCTGCGATCAGGAAGTATGCCACCACAACTTAGCTATCTCGCTGACTGAAAGTACATCAACTTTTTTTCACACAGCACCCAGAATTGACCATAATTGTTATTTTCTTCACACTGTCAATTCATATTGAGCTTGTTCAAAGTCATCCCGCCATGCACAAAGCCTATATCTCCATGGTCTTGTGGCATATTCATTTGCCAACTGTGAGGCTGAATTCCCTAGTTCATTGGACTACAGTATCAGCTCTTCTGGGTTCTCCTTTACTTCGATGACATATTGCTGGACAGGCCTGATGGTTCAGAAGATGTATCTCACAACGTGAGTGTTTTCTTTTCATGCGCCGTTGCAGGCGCGCTAATGCTTTGCCACTTGCCATTCTCTAGTCCGCAACATTACCTCCGGTCTCTGCTGCCCCAAGTTCTTTACCTCAAGTCCTGTGCTTCTCCTCAACACCATCGTTTGTCGACCCTGTCACACTTATGATCTCTACTCTGATGGATTTTCCCACCAGCTCGCAAGCTCCTATCCTCAAAATCCCGATAACGTTGATGAACTTATCACCAAATCATGCGTGACTATTGAGAATAGCAAAAAGATGCAACAACCTGGTTATATGCGCCTTATAATAATAACTCATTATTTTTGCAAGTTTGGCATCAGTAGGTTTCGAATGCAAGTATCATATAGACATCAACCTGAAGAAGACTTGTACCCATTCTTAGCATCCGATGGCTTGACTCTCGCCCTCGTGCCTCAGTCTTCCTTCGCCAAATGTTATTCATGGAACCACAACAGTTTCATCTTGTCGACTTTGACGATCACATGCATATTCACGGGTCTGAGTACTCATCCGACGAGACTCTTTGCATGTTAGTCTCTCTATGATCATTACGTCCGAGTTTGGGACGCACGGGCGTGTTTACAATCACTATGTGATATGTATGAAACGACAAACACAATATATATCACCTATCACGCTCGATGTCCTTGTCTTTGAAAAACAAATATGTAAGAACTTTGGACTTGAGCTCACTGCCATCGTGGAAACTTGGTTCAGTTATTTTTATTCCTCGATCCATCATGGAATATCTCATCAACTCAAATATACAGCCATATATTTGTATAAAGCATTCACTGAAGAGCAAGTCTGTCATTGCTGTCAAGCCAATCAAGGACACAAGAAATAGACTAGGTAGAACCAAAAATAAACTTGTGTTTCAATTTATACTTAAGCAATAAGCCCCCTCATCAAAACTTGAAGATCTCACACATTATTTTTGATTTATTTTATAATATAATCATGATATACATGCATATAGGGCTATCAAGAGTGGTGGGTTGTGCAAGACAGTTCTAAAAGATATTAGTATTTTTGAGAAGGATGAATGTCTAAACTTACATGTTAGAAAAATACTCTGTCTAAACAAATGTCAACACTAGAAAAGAGTAATAGCAATGGCTCCAAGAAGTGCAAGTAAGTTTTGCCCCAAATTAACTACCTATTACAAAACAGTTGAGATCCAATGTTATCAATAGGCAGTGTGTTGTGAGAACCTCGAGCAGGAAAAGGTTTCCCACACATCTGAACACTCAAACTAAAACCTCCAAGCACACAACAGAGTAAAGACATAAACAG
>JAHTMQ010000339.1:0-67279 GCA_019327925.1 Leucocoprinus sp. KB1807203 | reverse complement strand
CACTGAAAACTTGAGGTCTTGCAACCTCCACTCTACTCCCTTGTTGCTGAAGGAGCATGATATTAACCTGCTGCTACAAGGTTGTAATCATGGTGAAGAGTTGCTCTTCTCTGGGGGGAAGCAGGCACTGAAGGGGATTCCCCCTGTTGCTGTTATTGTTGGCAAGACATATGTAATGGTGATGGCAATGGTGATGATGATGATGACAATGGTGATGATTTCTCATAGGAGGATGAATGATCTTCTTTATCTGTACTTAAAAAAGAAATAATTTTATCAGTTAAATATGAAAATTTTAACACCACTTGTTTGTGTTGACTAACTATTGACTAAGAAGGGTAAAACAGTACTATCCCTAAGAAGGGAATCCCTAAGCTAGATAGGCCTTTAAGAGGTTGCTGTTGTTCCCCTGCATAGACCAGTCACAATGGATTGGTAGCACAGAGCTGATAGTGAAAAACTAGTTATAAGCCTACTTGATATAGAGGTCAGGTCTTGGGCAGGGACATAAGCTTTGTCCAGGCCGTCTACCCACTGTCTCTAACTGACAGTGAAGTCCCCTTTACAGCTAGGGTCTGCTATCCAAGATGCCTTCAAGCACTGTGCTTGTTAGCAAGGATGATAAGAGAGTAAGTGGAAATAAGGATGTTGAGGCTGTGAGGTGCAGGGTCAATAATGGGAATCGAGTTCTTATGTTATCAATAGACAGTGAATGTCCTTAGTGATCACCCTAGGTGGATGTTCAAGAAGAACTCAAAGATTCAGTGCTGAGCACACTATATGATAAGACAGACCATGCTCTTTGGTATGCATTCATCTTCTATAGTGGCCAGCATTAGTCAGCTCTTCATGCTTTCAAGCAAAAAGCATGTTGATCTCCTGGGAAGAGATTTATCTCATTTTTTCATGTTATATATATTATTGTTGTTTATCTTGGATATAATGCATACTGCAACATATATCTTGAAAACATCAAGAATAGATTTGGACCATTGGATACACCTGGTGAAGTCTTGGCTTGACAGGGTCATTCATTTGGCAGTAACTACTATGTCATCTTGTATTGTTGAGGGGACCATGTTTGGGAGCATCACAACAACTGCTATGTCCCCTAAAAATTTTCTCAATCGCCTGCTTATACTTTTTTGGTCTTCTCTAGCTACAAGTACTCCACTGCATTGGAGTTTTTACATTCTACAACAAATATGTGCATACTTACAATCTGGTATTTAGGTAGCTACTCTGTATCCCCTGAGATTCAGTCTTTGTCTCTGGATCTCAGGTATGCATTCTATTCTTCACCTTCTCAATATACTTAGTCTTTGTCTCTGGATCTCAGTTCCAGCTGCATAGCATCTTGAGTGACACACTGTGCAATATATTCTCCTATATGTATGAGACACTTATGAACAATCTGTGTTTGTGATTTTATTAGGTGAGCAGAAACCAACTAGCCTGGTTGTAGAGATCTGATGCTTATACATTAAATCATTTGCAAATTCTATATGTACTAAATCTATTTGGTACCCGTTTGATGTGCCAATATGTGCATATCTCCCAAATAGACATCACTTGTCACATAATGAACAATGATTATCAATGTCGACGCGACAGTCTCGTGACTCCAATGATCTCTCCGTTCCTCGTGTCGTTGGTTCATCGTTGGTTCATATCGTTTGATTTCTGATCCTTAACATTCAAAGTATGAAGGATCATGGGAGTGAAGGAACACGGCACATTGACTTGACAATGCGCCTACCGCATCGTGCCGGTGCTTTCGAAGATCATGGGTCCTTATTCTCCAAGCCCAAGATGTCAGGGAAAAAGGCGACGAGAATGAGAAATGGAATATCTGGCATCGAAGTCAACTCAGGAAGTGATGACGAGATGGACTGCCTCTCACAACAATCGCAAGGAGACCAGGAGCCCGTCGTAGAAGTAAAGAAGGCCGAAAAGAATAGCTCTGACTATGATCCAGAAGCCATTGCAACCAAGTCTCGGGCTGCGCACAAGCATAGGTTTAAAAAGACAAAAACTGAGGTCAGGGAGGATAAAATCACATCCTCATCTTCATCCTTGCCTGTAGAGAAACCAAGTCCGAAATATCACAGAGGAAAATGCTTTGAAGGGTACACGGGTGGAAATAATCATGTTCCATCCAGTTTCAATAAGATGCGACTGGGACCCCGGTCTCGACCTCGACCTCGACCCATCGCTCAATTGTCAACAGGACAAGTCGATAATCATTAACTTGTCCCAAACCCATGTCTGCGACTAATCAACAAGTACGGACTCCATCTCAGATCCTCCTATCTTCCCCTATCTCGAAGATCACTGCCGGAAGTTCGAGACCATCTTCACCAGCATCCAGTATCATCTTGACCTCACGCTCATCAAGTGATGATAGTATAGCCTCGCCACCCTCTCATAACCCATATTCATCCCCCTCAACCATTAGACCCTCCAGTGTCGCCCTCGTGTTCAACAACCCTTCCCCGCACTTTCACCTCCTAGTTCTCAAAACACAAGCGTTCCAAAGTTGCCACAAAGAACGTTCCTGTCATCTCGTCGAGAAAAGATGAAAATACCAGAAAATTTCCAACGCTCTCTCCCCTTTCAACAAACAAATTCAACCCTCGCTCTCAAGTCGAGCAAAGGCAAGAAGAAGGCTGACGCGTTAGCGCCTTTTCCGATGCCAACTCGGGACCTCGGTGGTATCTTTCTATCCGAGGATGAATCGACTGATCCTGCACGTAAACGGAAACTTGAAATAGTCGACGAGGCCTCGTATGTGTTTCTCAGATTCACCTATTGCTTAAGCACATTTTGTCTACTGACAGAGCTATGGTGAACAACATGGACTTGTATGAAGAGCAAGATTCTCGTGAGCCTGAAACCCAGTTTCATCTACGTGTACTGACCTGAATCTAAGTTTTCATGTCCCTTCTGTTGATCCGAGCAACCTATGTCCCTATTGTGACAGTCCCCTTCCGCCATCTCCGACACGTTTCTTCTTGAATCTTCTCAGAAGTACACTATCCAAATCACATTCTGACCTCGTTCTACAAATCCCCTGGGCAGGAAAGCCCCACTCGCAACTTTCGTAGTCGTGTGTCAGAGACACGATTTCGAATCTAAGGTTTTACCCGAAGCAGAAGCAAAGGGATGGCCGAAGACCATCAATTGGGAGGGATTGGGCGGCAGAGTTCTGAGAATGAAATCATACCTAGAAGGGATCATTCGAGATTCTGGCGAGACTGACTTGCATTTTTGGATTGAGGGTGAAAAATGCGGAAAGGACATGAAATCGACCTTTGCTTCCAAAGGACCGAGGATTCAGTGCGTGTTCTGGAGAGAGGAGATGAAATCTTTCATAAAGGACGGTGCTCGGGCCATGGTAGATGTAAGAGGCCAATTTCAGAATTTCAAGAAGAGCCAGCCCGGATAGTAGGTCCCCATTATTCGTCGTGTGCCCACTATAATCATACCGACTCGAAACTTGTAGCTATGGCGAGTTAGGCCATATCATAATCCAGCAGACCCTATTCAATATGTTCCCTCCCGACTCCTTCGACCTCAAACTTATTAAACCATTCAGTGCAAACGACTTCATCCAAAGAGTACTAGTGCCGGAAGTCGCATTGCGACTCATTATGGAAGATCGTGGGCTGAAAGGACTTGTGGGCGCGAAAGCTGCTCTGTTGATTCTCAGAGAAAGCACGACGTATGGCGTTACAATGTTCCCCGAAGACAGCGGCGAGATATGAGTGCCAGTGGAGGCAGAAAGTGTGACAAGACTGATGCAATAGAGGCTGGCGATAAAATTGTCATGGAGCGTGCAATGAAGAGAAGGAAAGAGATTGAGTCAGGAAAAGTTGAGGCATTGTTGGAGGATGTGAAGGAAGGTAGAGCCACAAATGGAAGAAGGGGAAGGGGTGGAATGAAATACGCTATTAGAGATGCAGGCGACAATCCCTCTCAAGATCTAGAACTGGAAGAACAGGAACTACCCCGTAGACCGTCAAGGAAAATCTCTGGTACTGACGATGACGATGTCGTTGTAGTCTCCATTGGCTCAAAGAATGGATGTGACTCCGTAAACAGTGGGTATACAGATGGGATAAAGACTATCTCAAGACACACGAAACGTATTGAATATGGCAAGGACTTGGACTACAAAAACTCAGAAGTACAGTACTTGGGACGTTCTCTTTCAAAGTCAAGAAATAGAATTTTATCCAGGACTCAGAATGGATCTTCTGTACAAACACTACGGCACGAATCTCTGGGAGAAGTTGCAGGCTCGAAGATCAATCCGCTGGAAATTCCAGACTTGAATCTATGCTTGCCTGACGGTGAATCCCAGGAATCCACCAAGTCTCAAGCGCCGGAAAAGACATTCCAACAATCACGGGACAAGCTGGAAGCGCAAAATTCGAATGTTAATCCGGACCTGGTAACACCTCTACAGGAACGTCATAGCGCCGTCGGGTGTGAAGAAGATGGACAATCTACACCACGACCAATGCCGGCTATGTCGCGGTCAAAGCAACAATCTGTGCTTGCTTTGGCGAGAGCTAGAGCTCCGACAAGAGGGAACACCAGTAGGTAGGTATTCTCAGTCCTCTTTGCACATTCAACTTAAAATTGTACTTAAGAGAGACAGGAAAGCCCAAAAAGTTGAAAAAAACAATTCGGAACGAGTGGTACCACAATATGCGTGCATCAGTGCTGCACGCGAGTAGCAGCAGCACTGATTCTGACTCTTCGATAAAAAAAATGGAGAAGGGCGAGGGTACGATCATTTCAGAGAATTTCAGCTGGCTTCTTGATGATCCGTCGTCGTCGTAGAGGGAAGCAGGCCTGATGTTTTATTACTTATATTGTAGATCGTGTAATACGCCATACTTTATCTTTATTTTGATGCTACTTCGTGATGATGCCTTGATAGGTAGCGATTTGAACTTGAACCATCGCTGTAACATGCTAACTCGAACTACTTCAACTGTTCTTGCTCGACGCACAAGCTCACTTACACTGCGCGTTAGAGGGCGCAATTCTACTAACGCACAGCCAAAAAAATTCATTGGACCTCGTCTACCTTATGAGATCATTGAAACCGTCGTGGGCTTGGTGCTCCCAGCTTACCCTTGCTCAGAATCCAGGTTTTTTGCCCTTCACTCTCTCATTCGAGCGTCCAAGATTCTCCGGGAAATTTCTTTGCGTCTCTACTTTCGAAATATCGTGGTTGACAGCTGGGAGCTGTTTACCAAAGTCTGGGATTACCTTTCTATCCAGAACGAGATTTTTGGTGGATCTAATAGCTTTGGTTGGGTCAGGTAGGTCATTCTCACCGATTCATGAGCATATATACGGCAAAGACTGACGGGAATCCTTTCCCCCTCTGATGCAAAGGTCCTTCATTTGCCCGTCGCATGTAGTCGCCAGCGGTCTCATCAAGAACATAGGCTCATTCGTTAACTTACAAGTCCTCAAGATATCATTCACGCTCGAGGGACTGAGCACACAAGATTCAGTTGTCCGCCGTCTCCTTGACTCTTTTTCTCGCTCCGGAACAAACATCCAAAAACTCACGTTGACTGAGATTCCGCGCATTGATAGCAAATTGCTTGATTCTCTATCCCTCACTTTCCCTCAATTGAAGTCACTTGAAATGGAATCTAGTAAACGCATCGATTTTGACTGTTGCACTGTCTGCTTAGAGGACTCACTGGGCTACATGAGGCACTCCCCGATACCTGACTACTACGCCAACGCGGAAAAACTTGCTGTTGACATTTCTTCATTGCATTCTTTTTGACTTTCACTGAACCCTGTTACGTGCTCTACTATTTCAGGCTTCCTTTGCCCGTTCTTTGGCGTCCTTGACCAAATTGAAAAGTCTCTATATTGGGCTTTTGCTCTCAGATGCTTATATCCTGGAAGAACATATCATTCATTCAGACGAAACTAAAGGTGGAAAAGGCATTCTTAATTCGTTCTCCTCATGTGCGGCTTGTGGTGTCTTCAAAGAGGAAACGCGCAGGAGGGAACAGCTTACATCCTTGGCTCTTTCAAAAGCTCTACCGAGTCTGACTCATATCCGGTGGGACACGTTATTCGCACCGTTCGAAGATACAGGACTGGACACTGGTGAAGATGAATCCTGCTCTTCCTGTGATCAAAATCCTTTTCAGATCCCTTCTGCTATTGCCTTCCTTGTCCACCGCTATGTGGGCACTGGAGAGGTCAAAGAAATCTCGCTTAACCGTTTGTAAAAGAAGTTCCGGGTGAATTTTCCTTTTGAACCTACAGTGTTCATGCTCATGTTCTGGTCTAACAGTACACAGTATTCTGTGCTCCTGCTTCATATTGCAGCTTTGCAGTCACTTTTTTTTTGGACAGTTGTGAAGAAGTCGTTTTATGTTGATGCGTACATCTCGATTCAGCCTTGTGGCTATTTTTCTGTGTTGTTCTTCTATCACTTCTTCTGACTTCTGATCAAAACTGCTTGTAAATAATCGAGATGCAATAGTCGTTTTTGAACTATTGGTCACACTTCATCAAGACTGCTCGTCTGGAACTGGTCAGATGTATAGCATATATTAGCTCGACTTGTCATGATTCGATAGAAAACAACATGATTGCAATGTATCTTTACTGTTGATCCCCTCTTAAGAAGACAAGTCTTCTGTGATATCAATCAATCAATTTTATCGTGTAAGAACACTTGACATGACAATGAAAATACAAGCTTCGCGTCGAATGATGGTTGCCACTACAAGACTGGCACACTCTCCAAGCAGTACCGCTCAAGATTATCGATGCGCGTTGTGAACGGTTATCCATCCAAGACGTACAATGGAGTTACCATCAGCCGGACCGCTTCATTGGATCGTTTTCCCAAGTCAAATTGCGCACTCTGTTCCACTTGCTGTTGATTATGTTATAGTCTCTGATTTCGGGGGCGGCAAATAAATGGGTGGTCAAGAGTTGAAGTTATTGCCCACATTCTTTGGGCTGCCCGAAAATCATTGGCGAAGTCGCAACCTGAAGGCATTTTTAGACCCCCGAGAAACTGGATCCAGATAATCTTCATAGAACCCAGCTATGAATTCTTCCGCTTTGAATCCGAACTGGTTGTAGAACAGCTGTTCAAAAATTAGGATCTTCCATGTGGTAGAATAAAGTAATCATTACCATCGCTGAGTTATTCGCCGATACATGCAAGGTTATGTCTCTCTTGGGATTCATCTTGATCAAATGAAACAGCATGGTTCTAGTAAAAGAGCAAACAAGGTTGAGCTGCAGCTCGAAAAAATCAAGTCAAGCTAACCGAGCAATCTGTGCTTTATCCCAGCCGGCCTTGACGGCTAAATATGTGATATAGGTTTCTTGAGGAGAACTCATGATCGTGACACCGACAACGAGTCGTTTGTAACAAGCCACGACAGTACATTGTTCTGGTGAAAATTCCAGGGAATCGCTGACTGGTAGAGGAATCAGCGGGAATCAGATGAAAAGTGTGATATAGTCACCATCTATCCCTGTCCAAAAAACCCGTTCTAATAAATCGTGAATCTGTTCGAGATGATATGATTGAAGGGTACTATATGTTATTGGTGCCGGAGATACTACTGGTTGCTCCCGCTCAGGACTAGATATTCCGTGATGCACCGACGTCAGTCTGAGTTTCAATCAAAGGTGGAGATGTGCATACTGCGCCAATTCATAATGATCCCGAATGTCGTCCATGAGACTCATCCACGGAGTGATTGTCTCCCAATCGACAGCAATCAATCCAGAGAATGTGTAACCCCTAGCACCGCCTTGCAAACGAGATAGGAACGAATGATCAAATGGTGTCGTCTGGATCTCCTCCAGCATTTGTGCAACCTGGCGTCTGGGTGCTATTTTCTCAGGTGGGGGTCGAGTTTGAGATAAAGGTCCCGAGGGTGCTACGAGAGACATCGGAGCGCTGTGACTTCTGCGCCTCTCCTGAGGAATACAATAAGCCAAGATAGCATATCATTCAGCTTCCTCCCTACCTGAGATAATTTGAGCTTGCGTAGTAAGATAGTTGACGTAACATCTTGCCCCCAGTTATCCCTAGTGGTGAGCAGAGATGATATCTCGGATCGAGTGAGAGACCTAAGACAAGTACCCTGTTGGCATCCCATTCAGAGCTGAATCATATTTTTGGGAAAATGCGAACACAACCTGCTCATCATAATCCGAATACTGCTCCAGTAACAAAGCCCTAGTCCTCAGGAGTTCTGGAAGAAGTGTTTCAATTACATCGTCAAAGGATGAATCATCATCTCCGTGACTAGCGCCGCCCGTAGGATAGAGTAAAGAGTCAAAGGAGAGCGGAAATTGATTTCGCTTATCATGTCCTACGTTTGTATTTCTTTTTTTCTTATGACTCTCTGATTTCTGTGGGAATCTAAGTCACAGGTCATGCATTTATGATTAAAAGGACTCACCCTGAGCTTTCGACGTTTTCCAAGAGCAACAAAAGAGGTATCAGAGTCAGAACTGCGCGTAGGCATACTTTAAGAAGTGACCTCAACAATATAAGGGATTCTCACGTTTGACATAGCAAATGATGGCATTGAATCTTGGTTTCGCGGGGTCACGCATGTATCACACAAGGCAGTATTAATATTGATGGACTACCAGGACCCAGAGAAATAACTACAGAATATGTAAATATATTCATGAAGCAAAAAATGGAGTTGATTTTAGAGAGTCGGCGATGTATGACTCAAGAACTCCGCCCGCGGACAACAAGGCCTGCATTCCATGTGCCAACAACCCATCCATCGTCTAACAGTGCATTCCTAATCGCTGGCTTAAGAACAGCAACCTTATTAGTGGAATGGCTACCCTTCCCAGTGATAATTTTGAGCGGTTGACCTGTGTTGCGATGTGACTTAATAGAATACACATGACATGCAGAGCGTACTTGGGGAACATTCGAAATTTAGTAGAATCTCCTTCACTATGGTGACCGCCTCGTAGACAGTTGTACCATGAAGGTCAATCTCGTCATATTTCCCAGTAGAGGCCCTAGGAAAGGAAAGTCAACTCGTAGACCCTGAGGTACAACTACTCTTATTCAGACCTTCTCGAGTTGACCATAGCGCGCGCATTTATCAATGCTTCTTGTTTCACTAATTCTTGGAATTCTCGTGCCTCGTGGTGATGTCAACAAAAGGCAATTATGAGATTTAAAAGCTAACCTTCTCCGCATAATAGAAGGCGGTCTCTCCCCTAAACTTCTTGTCTCCTCGTTGCCATATCTTCGCTGCTTGTTTTAAATACTCCTCCTGCTGACGTCTGTGCTCCTTGATCTTATTGTTGGGTCTGAGTTGCTGGCCTAAATCCCTTGTGTCGTCTTTGTCGTATCCATTGTGTACGCGAGCGTATGCGGGTATACTATGAGCGAGTCGTGTAGAGCTGCTACTGAGTGTCCGCCGCACAGGGATGGATTGCCACTCATAAGGATCAAGGTTGTTGCCCTGGGCAGAGTTTGGAACAGGAGATGGTAGAGATAAGGAACATGACGATATCTGAGGTGTCAGGGGGGTGCAGATGGGAGAAGCTTTTTTTCGTTTTTTGTGTATCTCCTTTGGAATGGTGGGAGAAGGTGGGGGTTTGTGCGGAGGCAGGTGGTATATTCCTAAATCCCACGTTCCGGATGATGCATCCAAGCTGAGTTCACGAAGGAACCTAACAAGGTCAATAACATCCTCACCCCTGCCACTTGTTGCCAGGATACACAACTCGGTTTCGTGCACCAGTCGAGATCGCTGTTCAAAATCCAATGGCTCATATTCCGGAAATATTACCTCGAGTAAATTCCGTAACAAGGTAGCATTCTCCTCCGTATCACGAGAGGGAAGAGCCTTGCAAATACATTCGAGGGCTGCAAGAAGAGCTTGGTAAGGCGATTCGTATTGCGGGGAATGGAGATAAGAAAGAAAGAAAGACAGGGGATGGGGACTGAGATAAGCTGAAATGTTGGTGGCAATTGATTGCACTTGGGTCCAAAGATCGGGCAAGAGTGGCTTCGGGGCAGATCCTGACTTTCTATGCTGACGAATACGATGGTTTTGCTGACGAATATCAACAAGTGTAATCTTCGTTGCTTGAGAACGCTTTCGTTTGTCAGGAGATGCAGAACCATGGTGTTCCCGGGATTTATGGGGAACAAACTCCCATCCTCCAATCACATCGTTATTATCACCTAACCCTCTTTCCTCCATCTCTCGGGTGTACTCTTGAGATAGTATATTTCCTATCAGATTCCACATATCCAGCTTCCTGCCGCTTTCTTCGACGTCTTTCAAGGCCTGCTTCAGCGTGTTGACAGGTGTGTCCGGAAGTGAAGCCTGAAGGAATTCCAAAGGGGTACCGAAAGACTGGACTGACAATCTAGATGACCCAGAACTGACGGAAGTGTCCATCGTGGATCCACTGGGCGCTGGATCCTGCGAGCTAATGGTAGTTTCCGTAGGCGAAATTGAATTTGACTCTGCAAACTCAAAAAGCTGAACCTCCTCGGCATGGGAGGCCAGCTCTCGAAGCACGTTGCGGAGTCCAACGATCTGCGGTTCCCCAGTTAAGAAAGATTTATCTTCCGTATCAGTCTCTACCTCAGCTAGCAAGGCTGCTAGAAGAGATGAGTCCAGAGGTGGACAAAACTCTTCCTATAATCAAATCATCCACAGGTGAATCGATGGTGTTTCAAGTTACTAGATGTACCTCGAGTGTACGAAAAAGTGCCGTCATATTTTTCCAAAGAAAGATAAAGTAGAGATTCAGAAAACTAGAAGATCTCAAGCAGTATGATCTGCAAGTTATGCGGTGAGAATAGTTTAGATACCTAAACTGGGGGACAGGCAAGATTGAAGAATCGTAATCATTGACACGTGATCTTGACGCATGTCGGAGACATTCAAACTCTTACATTTATCTCCATAGTTCCTGTGCTGTTTGGAGCCTTCTGTTGTTCCAGATAATCCCTATATCTTGAAAATGTTGTTCTATGCATCCCTACTTGGCTTTGTTCTCGTGTTAGCGCTCGGTGTGTCTCCTTCCCAGAGTTCCTTCAGACTAGTTCGTTCAACACGCCTACGTCTTGTCTATGACTTCAGCCTCGTATCGTTACCGTGAAATACTCCTCCCTCACGTTCCAGAGCGTATCAAATCTATCTTTCCCAGGTCGAGCCATTACACCCCTCTTTCAACATTTTCCCAGCAGGTCAATGCTGGTTTAACCTCATCGGCTTTCGACATCGAAGCTAACCTGCGAGATGGTGACTCAAGAGCTGGGTTGGACGAACAAGGTACACAGGAGGTGCTCAAAATTATGAGCCGAGAACATGTAAAGTATGGCTGTCATGTCTTGGGAAGGTTTCCTACTTACCTGCAATTATCAGCTTCGATCAAGCAAGATTAATCCGACATAATCAGATACTGGCCAGAAATGGGATTGATCCTTCTGGTATATTCATCACCCTGTACTGTTTATCGTTTTGAACCATGTTTTCTAGGCATGCCTTTGGACTTAAAGGCGGTCACCCGACTGTAAAGATCTCACTGGACTTGGTTATCCTTTCGCTCGACATCCTACTACTTACTGATTCCCTTATTGACTGTCGTTTCTTCGCTCTATTTCCTTGTAATCTGTCTCACGATCGTTTTGATTACCGCTGTCCGTATATTAAATTCATCTGACTTCTGACAACCTCCTATCTCCCCCGGGAACTCCACCTAAACCCGCTAATGACCATGGCTAGATCCTGATTACCATGACGTCACAGCTGGCTCCAACTAAGGGTTAGACCCATTCTCACTTTCCTAGAACGCCCAGGTTTCACTGTTGGTATTGATTGGGATCTCCTTTTCGCTGTATACTCTTCACAAAACCCTTTTTCTAGGTCACTAGCCTAGTTTCCCAGGATCCGCGAAGCTACAGCAGTTTGTCCAGGCATTACACAAAGCCATGATCAAAGACACCAAATAAATAACCTGAGTCATGAAGATTATATCATTGAGTCAGTACCTGGTAAAGTCCTCCTAACTTTTCTTGAGTTTTAGAGTCTATGATTTATGTATAATTTCAGTCAGAGTTTAATGTCTGGTTCTCACATGTTCAATGTGGACATGACAGGTTGGGGCTTTTTCCAGTCATAGAATGATTTTCATTAAATAATTCATGTGCTGGAAGATTTTCAACGTGTCCCTCCTTTTTTGAAAAATCAGCAATTTATTACACGGTACGCGGTCACAGTCCGTGTTATCATGTTCCTTATGATAAAAATTTCTTATGATATTTGAAATATTCATTGTAGGATATTTCTCGCATTATTATTATAATCTACCTCACCAGTCAATAGAGTAATTAAAATTAATAGACTTGGCTTCTTCAGATGGGATTGAATTCACGTTGCTGGACAGGCCTGATGATGTGATAGTCATGATTGAAGAGAGGTGAAGCAAGTCAAAAAACCTTACACAGAAGTTGATCCAGTCCAGCTAATATTGATTTACATCGCACAGTTTCATGATCAATTTTGGGTGTCTTTTGAAAGTTGATGAAGTTCCAATCGGCGAGGTGGCTGAATTGTAAGAGCATGAGACTCAAATGCAGATGCAATTGGGTTGGAGTTTGAACTGCGTCTTGACCACTCAATGTTGCCTTGTCGAAAAGGTACTCATTCCACACAAGATGTGTGAAGAATAGAAAAAATCAATTTAGGAGTTCTGGAAAAAAATCTACAGCTCTAAATTGTTTTTGCTCATCCTAAAAAGTCTCACATCTATATGGTCTGCCAAGGGCAAGTTATTTTGGCAATATTCGAGAAGGACAGCCACAAATCTCATTTAGATCATTGTTCCTGCTCTTCTTCTCTAGTTCGTCTCTTAACAATTTTTGTCTCAAAGTGCAACTTCAAAGCTCCCCAGCTGCATAGTTATAACACTGTGTGAAAAGGCGACTTGACATCAGGATGCGTGCAGAATGTGCGTGTGATTTGTGTGTTGCATCTCAATTTCAATTCAGGAGAATTCCGGAATTACTTGAGAAATGCAGTCAGCTCATAAAGAGAGTCACTTTGTTCTCCGCATGCTATCGGATGTGTTTGGTTTTGGGAAAGTTAACCAGGTTCAGCCCGTGATTCCACATAATCCTTGTCCCTCAAAATTTTCCCATGTCCATTCACATCATAACTTTGACAGATTGTAGCTGGAAATCTACCAAGGCATGTACATTCAATTTTGGACACTTGCAACGTTTGCAAAGAATTCCAGCAAAACTGCGGGTGCAAATTGCGGGTGCAAAATGCTGCCTCGACACATCCCAAACTACATTGATCCAAATCTCGTAAATTTACCAACATATGTCATCATTTTTAAATTCAATAATGTATATTGATTATGTAATTACTGATTTCACCAATGCTTTCTAGAGACCTCCCTGAGAACAACTGATGTTAAAAAAGTGATTGGGGTCAGTTTTTTGGACACTACAAGTGACGTGAGTAAAAAGTTGGGAACCTCTGACGTTGTGCTTACCAATGATGAACATGATCGAACCGGTATCCACGGTTGAACAGGCATCACCACAGGAAGAGCGCCATCATCGAGGAGACCACACACCGACTTTGACAAGCGTTCTCTCTCTTCTACTCCAAGATGGTAGCTGCTCGCAAAAAGCCTTCTGCACCAGCCCCGCCACCTTCTCGCACGAGTTCAACCCAAGCTTTGCCTCGAACTATCAGCGCCAAACCTCACTCAAAGACCTCAGACAATTCATCGCTATCTTCTGGTCAAGCTGTACATATATTATATTTTGTACATGCAGTTGGAAACTCATTCTGATTGTAGGATCTAAATGGCACTCCTCGGTCGACGCACAAGACACGAAAGTCGAAACCTCAGACTCCCCTAGTGCGACAAGAAAAGCGGTCACTAGTGGACTATCTTTTCTTCCTCTTTCTGACTACCTTCGCTGCATACGTTCTTTATATTTGTCCTTCTGACTCTTCCCATAATCATTCCGTCTGTCGTTCTCTTGCTGCTTACCGCACACATGTTCTCGAACCCTATGTCATCCCACCTATTCGTGCTGCATTCACACATCCCTCTGTCGTCCAACCCTATGAACAATATGCAAAACCTGTTTACCAAAGCTATATTCAACCAGTTACACCATACCTTGCTGCGGCCCAAAAACGGACAGCACCGTACATCGGTGCTGTCGCCCAATTTTCGAAACGAGTATCGTCAAGCCTCTGGGACAATATCGTCATCCCGTATTGGACTCGCGCCATCTTGCCGAGATACACTCTATATCTAGAACCCCTAGTCAAAAAGTACATCTCGCCCCTAATCAAGCGCACTAGATATTATAACCATAAGGCAGAACCCTTCGTCCGATCCTTCGCGCACTATACGTCCATCTCCATTCATAGGGCGCAGGATTACCTTTTGTTTGCTTGTGACCGTTCGCAGCTGTACACCACCCGGTTTTACACCCTAATGAAACCTCATGTACTTCGCGGCTATGCACGGATCAAGCCTCTACTACAAGTCTTCGCCCAAGCGGTACAAACGAAGGGAAAACATGTAGCTCTCAAATCCATAGCTTTCTTTCAAGCTACTTCAAGTTCTTTTGGTCATCTTCGGCGGGAATTTGTCGATCCTCACGCTCTCAGGATTTGGGAAAAGGCTATTGAAAAGTCCGGACCATCCCCAACAGATACTATTGCCCACGTCACGACTTCCGCTGCCAACCAACCTGAATACTCCAATCTTTTTGATGCGATCCCCAGTGTGGATGCCCATCCAGAGTCAGCTGAAGCTGAAGCTACACCTCAGCCTGATGGTGACATCGAATCAATTACGATCGAATACACCTCGCCTTCTACTATTCCCGACGGTGTCCCTGAAGCCACGGCGGAATTTGTTGCGTCTGATGCTTCCACTTCCCAGATTGTCGCTCGATCCGAACCCACTTTCAATAAGGATTCTGTCGCTGAGGTAGGGAAGGAGAGCGAGATCAATGAAACTGGAGTACATCCAGATCCCATCGAACTCTCAATGCGCACCGCTATCGATATTGCCGTTGAGCAATCACACGACGCACCACAGGGTGCTTCTGAGATGAAATCAGAGGATCTTGATGACTTCTTGCGAGAAATCGGTTTGGACGAAGAGGAGCTGCCTCAGCCGGACCCGGAGCCACAGCCCGTCATGCCCCTTGCGGAACAAGAAGAAGACTTAGAGGCCAAAAAAGCAGCTACTGCCGCGAAACGGGCGGACATTGTTGGGCGACACGTCCGATGGCGATCTGAACTTGATTCTCTGATCCAGGCACTTGAGATCCGTGTGAAAGCAAGATATACAGGCTGTTCGTTCAGACGCTATCCGTCATATTGGAAGGCTTCCCTCCGATAAAACCAGCCCGCTAGCCTATGGCAAGGGCAAGGAGGTCATGGACAAGATACAAAGTAACGGCGAAAAACTTTTGAAGGGCCTGGAAGCGTACGTGACAAATCTGACGAGCCAAATTGTTTCACAAGAAAACCGTGAGAAAGAAAAGGAGAAATGGGACAAGGTTATTGATAAAGTAGAAGGAAAGTTCAAAAATGCTGTGAGAGGCGTTCAGGAAGATGTCCATGACTGGTATGTGAAAATTAGAGATAAGGAAGCAACCTTGGTATGTCATTTCCTCATCTGTTTATCAGCTTGTCATCTGATCGTGCGACAGCTCCAAGTCGTCACCAGCGAAGTTAAGGCTTTAGCTGATCGTGCTCAAGCAGATTTGGGTATGGATTATGCCTGGTTGGATGATGTCACGTACTACGATTGGCAAAATTACCATGATCTTATGAGGGGTGAGTTTTACCACTCGCAATTTTTCAAATTCCTGACGAAAATCATCAAGTCTATGAACGCTTTGGTCAGACTGTGCATGCCCTGCAAAATGGTACGCACGTCGACGCTCCAGAAGACGAGCTTGTTCCTATTCTCAATAAGCTTGATCGTGAAGTGCAAAGCATGATAACAGGTTTCGCTATGCAAATGAATTCTCTAGTTAGGGAAGGCGATCGATGGTTGGACAGTGCTCTCGATGTTTCCTCTGCCAGTCAGGCTGAGGAAGATGAGGAGGAGTGCGGAGAATATGAAGGGTGTCGCTGAAGAACCATCAGTTTCTATTTTACCCGTTCTTCCAAATCCCTCCAGTGAACAAGTAGACCCTGCAAATTTGATGATCGGAAAAAGTGCTGAACAGGTCGAAAAGATGGCCCAACAAGCCATTGTAGACCAAAGGATCGAATTGTAATAATGTCAGAACTCCATTCGTCATTTCCGGGTCTATGCCCACAGTTTGTTCGCCTTTGTTTTATTTAAATTATATTATAATTCTCTACTGACGCGTGACGTCACCTGCTCTTGATCAAATTGAGAGAATATGAAGAGCGCGACCTTGATTTTTACCCAAATGATCTCCCACCGTAAAATGAAGACTTACAGTCGAAAGGTGCGCAACATAGAACGAGGCACTCATAAATCTGTCAATTCTGGGCTTGTTCTACTTGATGCTATTGGTCACAATATCTTGACAACTGGGCTCACGGCTGGCGGTTGTGGGTATCCTTTGGCCAACGGATGCGCTACTGTTGTGGAAAACTCTCTCCCTGGTAAAAAGGATCCTTTAACTCGCAGCGTATTTCAGACGCCTTTCCCTGTGGAAGGCAGTGATATCGGTGTATTCAAACTAGGGACTTCTAAACCATTGCCTGTGTCTCCTAACCATGGATTTTCTCCTGTACCTCTGGTAAAGCCCAGTGCATTAGCTCCTCTCGCGCCGCAGGTCAACGGGATACATGTCAAAAGTGGCTTCCGTCTGTCACGGAATGGTACTACCTCTCGTCGCCTAAAGGAAAATATGAGACCGAAGGTGAGTTGACTCCACGGAGGAGTCCCTTCGGCAAGGTTCACGGTATTATAGCTCCATAAAACCGCGCATACATCCGTATTAGAGGCGTCAGGAGTTCTCCAGCTTCCCCTTGCCAGTCCATTCACAACCCGTCCGTCCTCACCCATAGTCCAAGCAGTTTCTGAACTGGCGCATGAACCTCATCTTGTTCCTCGCCCAGGACATAGGCAAAGTCTTTCAGATCCCCGCATTAGCCAAGGATTGGATCCAAATATTTTTATACCAAGAGCTTCTCTTTCCAATCCTCATTCCGCACCAGAGAGCGAATCAACTTCACTGGGCCAAGAAAACAAAAGAAACTCCCCTGTCTCGATAGCAAATATACAGCGCCGTCCTTCAGCTCCTAGTCTACGATATCGAGTTTTACCCAGTCTCGAACCATCAGCACAATCGAACATCAAAGTTCCCGTGGAACCGCGAGAAACAGATGGGTGCAGCAGTCTGAGCAGTGGAGTGAGCTTGACTGTGAATCGACTTCCTTCTTATGAGTTCCTTTGTGGCCCAGAAACTTATTTCATTTCCTCCTTGGATGGGGCTGTGGATTTCAACCGTCCGCCTTCTCAGATGAGTCTCCATGATGGTGATGTGGACAGTGATAGCAGCAATGGGGGATTCTTCACGCATATTCGAGGAAGATCTACGCCTAAGTTTTTGCACTCTGTACTTTCGCGTATTCTGCATGATGGTGAAAATCAAGCACAAAACGACGTAAAATCTGTCAAATTGTCAGAGAAAAAACAATATTCACCTTGGATCAGCGATAGTATCATCTCTCCCCCTAGCTATTTCAAGCAACAAAAGAATCGCGACATTAGCATGGTGGAGCGCACATTGGAGAATATGGATTTGAGTAAGTCTTGATTCGGTGTCACTTTGGTAGATTCATGTACATTTACAGCCCTGCCCATATCACCATTAGACGCTGCAAGCGGGGGCGTTTCTGCTCCAGAGTGGCCCGAGAGAGGACATAGAGACAGTGCTCTTGGAGAAAACAGCGAAGGCCCCTCGTTGAGGCTTCGTAAAACAGGTCCTCTCGTAATCGACTTTAATGCATCGATGGATAATTACAAATCCGTCGTTTCTTCCACTGACAGTGAATCCGAGGGAATATTGAGCATTCAGATCCCTGTAATTTCATCCCAGATCAAATCGATCCCAGGGTTTTCGAGAACCCGTAGTGGGACTATTGTACAGAGCAAAATAGGTGGCGGGCGGTTAGTCGACCGGAGAACTCGTAGTGGAACCGTTACCCAGGATGGCGGTGGCGCAAGAAGAACGAGAAGTGGCACTATCGTCCAAGCAACTAAAGAAAGCAGACGTGGTTTGGCGGGAGAGCTAAGAAATTCTCAAAATCTTTCTGAGGTTCGTTCGCCAGGATGCAGTGAAAGTCAAGACGGAATATGCTCTTGTCGCTCATCCGATGACGAGTTGATGCTTCGCTCCCACTCTCATCATGACCTAGATGTTGAAGACTTGGAATGGAAGGTCGCAGATCCACCTTCACCCCTAGTCAAACGACTTCGAAAATTCAGGCGAAAAAACGCATCCAGGAGACAGAGAACAAGGGGAAGGAACAACAACCTTGGAATAAATGGCATGATAGTTGATGAAGATGAATGTGAGGATGGAATAGATGGTGACATTGAAGACGACGAACTCGATTTTCTTGGGAATTTCGTGCCCGAAAACTGGTGATATTTCTGTTTGTCTCCTTTGATAATCCATTACTGGCTGATTTCTTGAAGCTGGACAAATTCCTGCTCCTATCCGGGCAATGCTCTGGTTGTGTTTTATCATTTCTGTGACTGACTATTATTATCGTTATTGCTCAGGAACTGGTCTTATTCTTAGATCGGAAGGATCCACTATTCATTGTCTTTCGTCGATCAGGAATCTTTGTTCACTGGCCCTTCGTGGAATCCGGATGTGACTTTTGACTCTTGTCTCGGAAGGAGAGTATCATTATGCATTACAGTGTACAAATGGATACTGTCTAGAGAACCTCGTTTCTAGGGACCTTTTCACCTTGCCTTTGAGACTCAATGTAATGTTGTTTCTACCTAATATCCCCTCATCCAGTTACAACGAAGAGAAGTCCTTGTAAAAACCAATGGTAAGCCTCAACACTTGGTTAATTAGCGGATGCCATAGCGTCCGTCCGCCGCCAGCTGCTGACTTGAAACATTCAGAGTTAGCGATATATAATAGTGAAAATGATTCAAACTTTGACTGTCTCCTACCTATAATTTAAGTCAAAACTTTCGAACATCAAATCCTACCGGACTGGAAAAGGGATAGAGGAGGTAAAGCATGTGGAACTGCATCCAAGCGTGCCCATATGAGTGATTTTACGGAGGAGACCAGGTTCAAAGGATGAGGAAGTAAAGTGAATTAATAACACATACACATATCAACGGACCGCTCTTCGACTTTCAGTGCGGGCGTACCCTAGCCGTCTCCATCAGGTGAGAGTGCGTGTATTTGATATAGGAGGGGTGCTTGCCGGTGGATAGCCTCTACGGCACAAACGCTGAATCAAATGATCCAAGTCATCGTCGAGGATTACAGACGCTTGTCTAGACACGTTATCGGGTTCTTTTGAAGAACAAGTCTCGAGGCAACGACAGCACCTAGTCTCCAAAACCAGAACCCAAGAAACAATCTGAACACTGATAAGTGGATGTTGCCAACATCGTAGACACCTCCAAGGCCTGGTTTAAATCATTCGATTTCAGGACTGCAAGAGAGGTCATGCAACACGCTCACGCTGGGCGCGTGTCTGGCGAAATTGGAATCGAGTACAGCAGCTGTTGAAATACGATCACAAACAGATAGCGAATGCAAACAACCTGAAACAATAGGAAACTAACCATGTGCATTGCGCAGATTCGCATGAAATCCAGAATCCACTTTGTTCATCGGACAACTCGACGAGTCCAGTGGCATGAAGAACATTCGCCAAGTGCAAAAAACAAAACATAGCCGAGCTTAGATTGCGCAAATTACTACTTCGAACCATTATTAGTTTGACAAAGAAGTGAGACAGCTCGTTAGATTGCCAAAAAGCAAAAGGAGCATGAGATAATTAGAAGCATCAACTAAGAAAGTTCTCAGTCATCGTTGCTCTGTTCGGCAATTCTCCACTTCAGATTACTTTCATAGAAACGGAGAAGCTAAGTTGTGTAAACTCTTGTCAGATCCACCTTTAAAAGATGATAGTCGAAACGTACCTGCTGCGGAAAACGCTGGCGGCATATCTCGCTTCTTTCTCTGACGTTTTCTCCAGTTTTCCTACAAGCACCAAGATGAGCAAAAGTTAGATGGAACCATCAGCTTTTGTGCGTACAGAGTAAAATAGACAAAGAGGATCCCTTCTGAGGTGCGTTCAACTGTATCCACAGTGTCAACGAAGTCTTCCCAGTTTTCTTGGTCCATATACTGCGCCATATCTTGAATACCTCGGACTATTTGGACCTGTCCTCTTGTCGCTCCTTTCCTGACCTTTTTGTTCTTCGTTACATCCTCATCCTGGTCGGAATCCGCATTGGCCGCTGATTTGCGCCCCCGCTTTTTTGCCACTGAGGTGTCCGATTCCTGATCTGCGGCTGTGGATTTGCGCGCTCGTTTGGGCTCCAGTGACTTGCGCTTTCCTTTCTTTGAGTTGAGCTTCCAGTAATTTTCAACAAGTTCCTTCGCGCCGCTAAAGGTCTGTGAGTGAAACAGCTCACTTGTGTTATTTGAACAACGTACCCAATGTCCTGTTCATCCACCCAACTGTTTTCCGTAGCATCATACCCCTTCCACTTTACGAAGTACCCCATCCGGCCCTAGAAAGATACAAAATATACGTGTCATTATTGCTTAGATGAAAGACAGCAGACAAAAGGAACAGCTCACGTTAGCGAAGGCGCCCCTTTTCGCGTCTAAGATTTCCTCAATCTCGTATTCTTCATCATCCTCTTCGGCACTGAGGCCCACATTATGAGATTCTTTTTCTTCGTTGTCGACATTCATTGCATTGGTATCCTCAATTTCAGGAGAATCACAGTCCATGGGAAAATTGAGAAGGTCAGGAAGTGAAAGAATTAGCAAGGATCGTGTGAAAGTTGTTTGCCACCTAAACAGTGATCTAGCTTATTTCTAGTAATTTTTTTTGAAAAATGGGCAATTCATGCGACATCGAGCAGTCAATTAGATTTACACGCATACCCAGTGTACTACTACATAGTCATTCTATTTGCGACGATCTGGACTAGCACTTCGACCACGCGTTCTGCCTTTCTTGGGACCTGACGGAGGTGGTCGAATAAAGGCATAGTCGCATTGAACGGTCTGCTCGAGAAGAGGTGTTTCTGATGCTCTGTCAATTGCAGATTGCGCTTCTGCCATCGTCTCGTACTCTACTAGAGCGTATCCCTGCAGACAATTCAGCGCGTTGTCGCAGCAAGGCTGAACAGGTTTACCTTCACGTAGCCTGTCCTTCTGTCAAGATTGAGGTGAAGATTCTTGATCTCGCCGAACTCAGCAAACTTGTCTGATACATCCTCTTCAGTGGCTTCTTCGTGAACATTTGTGACGAGCACAATCCAGCCCTCGACCGCTGTAAGCCAGTAATTAATTGATTCAGCCAACTCAAACTAGGCTCGACTTACATCGCGCTGCTCTTGTATCCGAGCTGAATGTGCTAGACTCAACCCTATCATAAGTAGCGTCGACTACTGGCTTTGTGTTGTCGCCTTTGAGAAAATGGATTATCAGTATGGGTGGAGAAAAACAGAATTTGTGGACTCGCCGGTACTTTGGAACCCTCGACCCCTCCTACGAATAGCACCTCCAGCCTCGACTAGGGTTGTCCATTCAAGGTTTATGCTGATTCGAGGATGAGTCGACTCACTTTCATCAATATTCATTTCATCCTCGGACATGGCAGGACTGGATTGGTAGCTGGATTGGTAGATGCACTGGATCGGTGAATTATTGACTGATTACATAATTTTCGGGAATCTTGCGGATTGATTTCCATGAACAACAGCTCAGTTTCTATCCAGAGTACCACACTACGTAGAAATTGCTGGTATATTTCCATTTGAATAGTATCCAGTGATTTACAAAATGGAACATAATCCAATGGTTTATCAATTAGGTACTAATGACTCCTAGAATAATTGCATCATACCACAGCTGGACGGCACCTGCGTGCTGCTGCCCTTGTAATCAATTCTACACGATGATTGTCTATCTTGTCAATGCGCTGAAAAACTACTCATAAGCACTTGGTAGATTTTCAATAGCTGTCAAACGATAAAGAGGCTCAGCGGCTGGATGTTAGGTTGATACAAAGGGAGATTTATCTGTCTTTCTCGGTAGAATGACGGCAATCTGGAATTCAACGGAAAATTTCCTTGTTTTCCTCGATATCTTTTTATACTCGTGCCTGGGACCACTACAACCCGATTCAGATCTGATCTTAGAGGGTCACAATTATCCAGGCCGTCTGCAAAGGGTTTAATCTGTGTCCATTGATTTCATCAGACCGCGTGCCAGCTTAAAAGCCCAACCATCATCGCCACATCATCCTTTAGACCTTAACCAATGGCAAGCACTACGCATATCCCAATAATTAACCATCCGTGTAACGTATGTGCTGTTCCAACCTCAAAGCGATGTAGTAGCTGTCAGAATGTCTGGTATTGCTCTCCAGAACATCTTGAAAAGGTAGCTTATGGGCCAACATGCCTGTCGACCGTGCCGCTCATAACTTTTACAGGACTGGCCTAATCATTGTAAAACATGCGCCCCTGCTCAGACCATCACGAACAACAGTCTTCCTGATGGCTCAAGTCGCATATTTGTTTCTCCTTCTGCCAAAAATCAACACAACGCTGTTTCTGCCCTTCTTTTCTCCCCTGAGGAAGGTGAGTTGGGTGTTAGTGTTTTGATTTACCTTTGAAAATTATCAGAAAGCCCTCGCGTTATCTCGGTCAATCTCCTGCCCCAATGTCCGCCCTCACCGAACACGCGACCCCGTCTCGCAGTCAGCGAATACTTTCCCAACGAAGAACCAGAAGAGATCATCGTGAACAACGGCCTGTGCGGCAAAAGGTTACGTTTTCCTCTCCAAATCCTGGCTTTTCGGAATGCAGGCAATAAGGGTGCTCCTGTCAACCGAGCTATAAGTAATATCACCTCGAGCGTCAGCTTATGGTACGGGGTGGTTCTAGTATTCAGATTTAGTGGCACCAGAAGACTGGACTATTCAAATGCCAGTGAAAACGACCTTCCCAACGTATTTGCATACTTCATTGAACATCAGCACTATTGAAAATTCAGGTCTGTCTATTATCTGAACTGGTTGCTGGTCCATCGAGAGGGCTCACTATCTTACGAAATAGTCGATCTACTGTATGTCATGCATGCTCGGTCTTGCTTCTTTGGTCATACATAGTTTGACAACTTACTCTATATTGTTGTCGACCTTCGCGTTTATAATCATATCAAGACATGGGAATCATTCCACTGAAATAGCTATTTGGGCGAGCAGCAAGCGGATGGATATTGTTACTACTCATCTTTGTCGTCGTTTGAATTTCTCACTTGTTTCATTTACAACACCTTTTGCGATCAGTAGTGAACAGGAATCACTTAATAATACCTAGATTGGGCTTCATCATCAGAAGCTCCTGCAAGAAGACGGGAGGCAATATGACACTGATGATGCGTATTATGTCAACCTATGTCAACCACGTGTCAGAATTTCTACCACTGCCACGAACTCCGCTGCCAAGCTTACGGGAATGGGAAAAAGTCATTTGTGATGTCGGTTCACTGTCAAATTTCAACGTCCAATGTATGTAACTGGCCTCGCCTCGTTAGTAATTAAAGATTTGGTACGGAGATGTCGGTGATAGCTCCACATGTTGTGTTCAGGTAGGGACGAATGGAATAATGTTGTTTCTGTAGTCGAGTGCCAAATTGAATCTCCAGAATGGGGGACTTGCGACACTGGATTCAATGATTGTTCCAAGGTGAAAGAATTCGAGAACCATGCCAATTACTACAAATATCATTGCATCGGCTCCTTAATTACCGTCCTGTCTCCTGGCCCGCTTTTTGTATTCGATCAGGACAGGGACTCAAGACATGTGGGACTGCCGGAGCAGCTAACCTATGACATAAGGGGATAACCGGGATTCCGGGAAATTGAAAATTTGAATTCCGCCGCGCATCTAGTAATTATAGCTTGACTAAGTGGTCAAGATCATTCAAGCAAGCCACCGCGCCTGGATTTGGTGCATTGTGTGCGTTAGCATATCGAACAGATTGGTTCCATTTCACTATGAAGGACAGAGTATGTAACAATATGAATTTTTCCCTCTTTTATGTCGGTAGAATGTTTCTCCAGCTGAACTCGAATTACCGAAGTAGTTATTGTTATGTCTTTCGATGCATAGTTATGCATAGTTAGGCATTCCCTCCCTTCAGGTGTCACCTACATAGGTTGACGACTGAGGGGAGGGTCACATCTTAGTTTTTCTCACTTCTCTACCTACAATTGTACCTTAGTTTATATTTAATGGGATGCGAACCTGTGCGGTGCATGTAATTAGTTTCAATTCAGCATCTGTATTCCACAACAAGCAAGCTAGTACTAGGACGCAGAGGGCCTAAGCAGGACCCATTATTAGGTGGTGTGTCTACAGAAGGCATGTGACCATAGATGAAGGATGTAGGCGGAGTTTTCTAGTGGATGTTTAGGGTAGTAGCAAGTTCGGAGGGAACGTGTTTCAGATTTTATCGCTATAAGTGTAGATTGTTTGTATTCGCTATCCATCTGTAACCCTCTCCCGGTTATATTGTTGTATTGGACAGGACTGATCAATATGACGTCGTCTCTATTTTTCTTCCCTTCTTTTATTATAAATCTGAAACAGCTGAATTAGTATAAGTAATGTTTTTCCATCGTAGGCTCCCTCAGTCGTCTACCACACTGGGTAACGTCTGAGAATACTTTACTCTAGTTAATAAAATGTTGGAGTACAAACCCGTAAGCAAGTTCGCTGTTGTATTGTTTACAGTCCTTGTTGCATCTGTTTTATGTTGTCTGTTTATTGGTTGTTATTCTCTTACTCTATTGTTTTTCTTTGCTTGAATATTGCGGCGTCAGCACCATGCAGTAGTCAGTTCTTGCACGTCTTTGACAGACGAATTCTTTTACATATTTCATCGTGAATCGGTGTCACGTCACTCTGATACCCTGTGACACCCATGTTACTCCAAAACATCCGATACAGGAGAGGTATACTTGCAGCAATTAGCAATCACATGCTGCAAGCGATATAGATCTTTCTCCAGTAAAAAAGCGTGCATGGTTTTTTTATTTCGATGTGGTCATTTGACATGTAAGCCTCGCTTAGTTCAGGGCTCCCACTAGGCGCACAGGTCTGTGCCGCTTAGTCATCCATCAGTAATGGGATAAGTGCAAATTCAAATTCCAGTTTAATTCACCAACTATAATATGTCTGAATAATGTGAAGGGCATGCCCTCCAAGTCATCTTATGGCCAATTGCATAAAATTTTCTACACATAGGGGCTTGTCTAGTATATTGGGAGGCTGGCGGCTTCGATTGTATGTATAGTAAACAGTTAAGAAGCCATTTTCCTCATATTAAGTTGTAAATGCATAGCCTCTTGATTTAGCCCATTTATTGACACATATAGGGTCTCTTGCAACTCAAAATAACCCTCAGGAGGGAGGCAATCAGCTGGGAAGGCTGTGGCCATAGTTGTGTTATTTGAGTCAAATTTGTTTCTGAATTCAATGTGTTTTGCATTGAATTTAGCCTAATAACCAGACTTATCCCATGATTGATGGATGACTAAGTGGCACAGACCTGTGCGCCTAGTGGGAGCCCCTAGCCTTAGTTCAGTGTCGGATTAGTCAACAAATATAAATGACGTAAGCAGAAATGTGTACCTCAGGTTGGAATTTTTCAATGAATCAATGATCTCTTTCTCGTCTTTCCCCGTCATCAAAGAGAATAGACGGAATAGTCATCCACAAGATGCATCTCATGATAATTACATGGACTTGGATCAAGGTGAATCTCAAACAAATGGATCGAGGTTAACCTGGCCGGGTGAAATGCTCACGTCTTCACATGAGTATATGCGGTAGGCAGCATCTTCGTATCGTAACAAAAGATGTTGAGTTTAATTCAGATGAGGTAGTGGTCATGGAACCTACGTAGATGGAGAAGAAGTTATTGCATCAGTAACAGGAACCATTGAGCGCGTGAACAAATTGGTGACAGTTCGAGCTATTCGTAGTCGGTGCAGTGCTCGCCACAACAAATACCTAACGTTCCGCACTGATCGTTTGTCAAAAGGTATAATCCCGAAGTTGGTGATCTGGTTGTTGGACGTATTACAGAAGTATGTGTTTTCATTATTTGTCAAGTTTCTGCAAGTAAACTTCTGTAGGTTCAACCCCGACGATGGAAAGTTGATGCTAATGGCAGGCTGGATGCTGTGCTCATGCTGTCATCTGTCAATCTTCCGGGAGGTGTTCAGGTATCCCGATCATCCTCGAGCTACTGTAATCGACACTAAGTTTATCCCAGCGGCGCAAGTTGGAGAGCGATGAACTACAGATGCGGAATTTCTTTGAAGAAGGAGACCTTCTCGTTGCTGAGGTTCAAGCCTTTTATCTTGATGGATCCATGTCCCTGCACACTCGTTCTTTGAGATATGGAAAGGTACTAATTTTGCAATAAATGTCTGATGTCTTCATTAATTGCCTTATATTAGCTACGAAATGGGCAGCTTGTCACAGTTCCTGCAATTCTCATCCGACGTTTGAAGTCTCACTTCATTTCCTTGCCTTGCGGTGTTGATTTGATTCTTGGACTTAATGGCTACATATGGGTAAGCAAGTCTGTCAAAACAGCTGAACAAGAAGGGGAAGAGGGGTTTGATGCTGAGGGAGTTTATTCCAATGTCAATGACGTATGCCTGTATTCAATCATCCCAGGAATGAATCCAGCTCATTGGTATGGAATGCAAATACAGGATATCGACGAGATTACACGGACAGCCATTTCTCGGGTTACTAATATTGTCCGAATCCTGGCGTCGCATTTTAAACCTCTTACAGATACACTGCTCATGGAGGCGTATGACTGGACTGTTAGTCAAGTAGGTGGAGTGAGAGACTTGCTGACAGAAGACTTCAGCGATGCCTTAGTAGCTTGGCTAGCATCTAAGAGCTGAATGTACCAACCAATCTAGGACATTGCTCTGACGTACCAGAACGGGATAATATAGCTTTCAGCCACAGTATCTGAATACAGGATTATTATGAACATTGCGGGATTTCAGGATAACCAGAAGCTTTACCTGCAGTATCTTGTAGAACTTGGGATCTTAAGCCAGCTCAAAGCATCCCGTAAAGCCAAGTGGGACTCATATGTGATTCAATCTATCATCATTTTTTCGTGATGACTGATAGTCTCGCACTCAGTCATAGCCGCTTTGGAGAATGCGTATAAAGGCATATCACTCCTATGACAAAGGATGGGAACAATTCATTTTATTGAAATGGAGCCACCAAGTTATCGAGGGTGTAGTCTACTCAAACCTGTCTGTCATCATCGACAAAATGTTACAGCTTTTCACTATTTTATTTCTGATCTGAGCCACCTCTGATATTGGATCCTCAATAGATCCCTGTTCTAGTTGTTCAGGATTTTATCAAGACAACCTTCCAAACTATTTCAATTGACAGATGTGAATGCCTCTCGAATTGACATGGTGTTCCTGTGCATGATCGTCGCAAGTAGAGCAAGTTCAATATATCTGCTTATCGCTTGGCAGACCAAATAGACGAATAGCACTGAACATTCATTGCTTTTTTCTCGCAGGTTTCAGCGCTTTAGCTTTGCAATCATTCTATTTCACTGATGAGGTTTTTCTGGGAACGTGTCCATTGACTATATGCCGGTAATAGCAAAAATACATTTGTTATGGCCGTGTGTAATGCCTAGACAAGCTGTTGCAGCTTCACGAAATCTGGGGTTCCCAGACCAGTGACCTAGAAAGAGGGTATTGATCAGGATTCTGAAGAGCATAAAACGAAAAGACTAACGGGGTCCCAGCCAGTACCGGCAGTGAAACCTAGACGCGCCAAGATCAGAAAGAGAGTAGTAAGAAGAGGTCTAATTACCTCGTGTATTACAGCCTGGATTGGAGCCAGCCGTGATGTCATTGAAGCCACTCGAGGCCGTTGAGTAAATGAGAGGGTTGATAAATCCCAACGTCGATTTCCCCTGGGAAAGCCTAAAATCGTTGAGGAGTGCGAAGACACCGGCAGTAGTCTGATTTGCAGTATTAGCTCCGTAGAGTATTGTCAATGGAAGGAACTCGTACTGGGGAGCTGGCGCTGGTACCTCCAACGGAGACAACGCGGCCTCCAACGACAACCTGGAAGCCGTTTGCTTGCGCTGAGACATCTGGGTAGGCCCTGCCAGTTTTGCTATATAAAAAATAAATCCATGACCTACTCTCGTGTTAGACAAAGGTAGTTCTTACTTGTATAGGCCATCAAAGGTAGTCCCAAGTCCATCGACGAACTGTGAAACAGCCGCACTTTGATATGATGGCATGGAAAAGTACCGGGAAAATCCACCACCAGAGAAGCTTACAGCAATTTCAGGGTTGACCCTAATTGTGCCTCCGACACTCGTCACGAAGGGGCAGCTAGAAGAAGAAAGCTGGTCTTAGGAAAGTCTTAAGAGAAAGTCACTGTTTTGACTCACGATGCCGGGAAGGAAGGTTGGAAGAGGACGCGGTTTGTACCGTCGTTAGTAAGACAATCGGCAGCACCTACTCTGCTAGTATGTGAGCTTTCGGTGATTCACATCAAGGGTTACTCGACTTCTTACCCATCGTCACCACTTGAAAAGAAGGTGGTGACTCCGCGGCTGCCAAGCTGTGCAAATAAATTACACACACTGACTGCATAATCTTGGGGGACCTGAGATGGTTGATTTGACTCAAAGAGATGGTTTGGCTGCACAATGATATGGACTCACAGTTTGCTCATTATCGCCATATGATGTGGTGATCACTGGTGGGATAGAGCTTTGGGCAAGAACGAAGTTGATCCAGTCCAGATAAGGCTCATTTGTATTAGTAGGCGTCGCGGTATCTGGGTTGAAAGGAGGGGAGCCACCTGTACTAGATGATCGTGAGTATCCCGATTGTGTTGGTCGACATGATGTGAGATTGTACCTCCAATAAGTATTTGGTGTAGGAAAAGAGATCCCGGTAGTATACTGAATATCGAGGTTTGCCTGTACACATGGTTAGTAATTATGACACTGGAAGAAGTGTCATTGACCTCGACACCGGGATCAGATTGGTCATCTCCTCCATTATTGACTCTAACAGTATTGAAACTAGAACCCACGGCATCGGAACGGAACCTCTGGAAGAACGTCTGCGCAAGTGTTAGTCTCACAGTATATTAGATGAGTGATGTCTATGACCTGGAGATCCGCTCGATTCCTGGAGCCTCGATGATTAAGTCTATCAATAGAACAGATCACTGAAGACATACGCAAATTCTGTGTGAAAGGAAGTGGGTCATGAGCTTCATGTAAGAGTAATCTTTGGAAACGAACCGTCTAGGTAGCCTGCAACACCGAGCCCGTTCGTGGAAGTTTGACTCGGAATATAATCAACGGTGTTATAGAGAGCACGAAGACAAGCCGGGGTGACAGTCGATGCACAACTAGATGGGACCATGGCGTCGATACCGAGGGTCGAGTTGTTAGCGGAATCATCATCGGTCTTGATCTCGGGTTGTAAAAAGCTAGTAGCACGCATAGATTTCATCGTGCTAAAGTAAGTAGTAGGAGCGACAAGGTCGATGTGTGAATGTAATTCACGGGGAAGTGAGTAAGCCAAAGTTCGAACAACCTTTTCACCAGATCTGGGGTGATGATAAACATTGTACTTGGTGGAAAGCATCCGTTCGGCCTGGTCCACGGAAACTCGGACAGTGACCCAATCTCCGCCTCCGGTACGATGCACAACGTCACCATCTGTCAGTCCGTGAGCTTCAAGCCAAGCTTCAACAGCTTCGGTAGACTCAGGTCGGGGCCGTACAAGTTTCTCCGTCTCCTGTTGAGTGAGGTGCTGTCCATACCTGTCGAGACTGCTGAATGACCAAAAACACCAGAGAGATAAGGGTTGACATACCGAACGTGATTGGGATCACTGATTTCCATTAAATTTTCAATGAGTTTTTCCATTCCATTTTGTTTGAGACCAATGCGAAGATCGAAGGTATAGTCACTCGGAGCCTCCGAAAACAACTCCCACCCTTTGGGAATTTGAATCCAGGAGTGCTTCTCCGTGAAATCATTCCATCTACGGACCAAGGGGGTAGCGGTCGTAAGATGAGCGAGAAGCAAAACAGAGCCAAAACGCCAGAGCATTGTGGAAACCAATGGCAGGGAGGAATGGGTGAGATAGTTAGAATCACTGAATGAACGCCTAGAAAGCGGTATATAAGCGATTCTGCGACTATCTTCTGGGGCACATATTTGGAAGGGATGAGATTTCTGTCGTATCCAACATAGCCTTCTTACCGGTTACCGCTCACGCGACTCATTATTTTGTAAGCGTGTGAGAAAGACAGGCCCCTGAGGACCATGTTAACGCATGGACAATCGCTCTTTTTACCACAAAAAAACCCAGGGTGACATGTCCAACTAGCCTAATGGCATGGCTAATTGATGCACGACGAGGTTCATAGGTTCTCGATGGCCGAGAAGCTATGTCGAGTTACATTGTGGTCACTGTAGGGTGAACTTTTCTTGGTCGCGGACAATCAGATGTAGCCTTACCATGTGCCTCCATGGATCGATGCACCAAAGATGACGGTTATTACTTGACCCTAGCCGAATGGTGAAAGACTGATAGTGAGTTCTACGCATAAACCATGCGAAGGCGCACAATGAGCACGGGAAGGTGGGGAGCATCTCGCATCTCGTCAGCGTTTCATGGTCATTGTTGACTCGACTGGGTCGTTTTAAGCTACAGGGTCTCTTACTGCTGAATTGTTCACAACAAACCCGGGGTCGAGGCTTGCACAAGGGCAGGAAATGGCATGAGAACATAGACACATGGCGCTTTTTGATCAATGATAGGTTGGATGAAGTTGGAAAGTAGCATCAACTTCGGTATCTGTTCAAACCCCTTAAGAGAGCCATGGTCATAAGTCGGGTCGTCGTATAGTTGTGGCCGGCCATGCCAGCCGAAATCAAGACATTTCATCTGTGTCGGTAAACTTGAGAGATGCAGTACTCTCCCTGTAGTATGTGTTTAGATTTACTGGAGATTGAACTACTCACAACAAATCGGGAAGGTCAGTGTGGCCACAAAGATTACAACTGCCGTTGGAAAAGTGTTCGTGCGGACGGGCGTAAACCATGCTGGGCAACTGAGCAGAGGTGGAAGACCAAACAGCTCGTTTAGGGGATAGGCTCAATCGGGCCAAAAACTTTTGTTTTTACTTACAAAGAGGGCCTGCCATTGTTTCAACTACACAAGTTGATAGTTTATCAGTGATCACGAATCAGGCACATGAGGATGGAAATCACGTGGAGGCCGACTCGTAGGGACAGACTCACGACCTGAACTAGCTGTCTTCATTGGAGCCTACCTTCATTTTTTTCTGTGTTTCTCCTCCCTGAGCCCTCCATGCAAGAAGCAGAAGAACAGGGTATGTTGTATTGTATGCTAAACTTTAGTCTACTCAATTTACGCGTTTCAGACACATGTCGAATTTGCAGTGCTCCAGCAGAACCTGATCAGCCCTTGTTTCATCCTTGCAAATGCTCAGGGACAATCAGACACATTCACCAGGACTGGTCGGTCGTGCACATACGCTTGCTAACGTTTGTTCATTGCTTCTGAAAACAGTTTAACGACATGGCTTGCCCATAGCAAGAAGAAAACATGCGATGTCTGCAAACATCCATACTCATTCACCAAGGGTTAGCTTCGTTTATTTGAGAAAACTTGTGGTTTAACTTGCGTCCAGTGTATGCACCTGATATGCCTACAAGATTACCGACTATCCTACTTGTTCGCAAAATGTCACAGCATGGTCTCATCGCCATTCTTCTCATTCTACGAGCAATTGCAGTTGCAGTCATCTGGCTTGCTGTGTTACCTTGGGTTACTGTTTGGACTTGGCGGATGTATTTCTCTATGGGCGACTCAACGTAAGTTGGGGTGATCGTCGTATCTTCTTTCTGGCTCAAGGTCGGTTTCCTCTCAGGGCGTGGTACATCAGTAATGTGACGAGAAACGATTCTGGACGATACTATCCCAAGGTGTCTTATGAAGCCTCCGTCCCACCTCCCCAAACCTTGATCAGGAAAATCACCTCACACCCAGTTTGGCTTGCGCTGTCTGCGGATATTTTCGCTGGTCAGGTTATTGCATCTTTGATTGTTCTCACATTTGTAGCAGTTTTTTTTACTTCGTGAGTGGATATCCCAAAATGCGAGACCTGGCGTATTCGAGGATGAAGAGCTATTTCCGGACATGCTTCTAGCAGCAAACGAAGCAAATGATCCCCTACCGCCTCCTGCGCCGGTCCCGGCGGCTCAGGATGCATTTAATCAACTCGTTGATGTGGAACAACAACAGCAAGATGCCTTACGTGTGCCGCAGAGGCTTCAAGAAGAGGTATTGGTCCTCGGAGTTGAGAGACGTGGTGATCTCAATGGCAGAATTGTTCCAGGACAGGGCCAAAGCCAGAGCAGCGGGACTGAGTTTGGTGCTGTTGCCATGAATCACATCGAGGCTGAGGAGAGAGGGGGAAGAATAAGAATGAGGAGAACAGACAGCAGTGAAGAGGTTGGAAATAGATTAGTAAAGGGAAGGCGTCGTTCTTCACCGATTTCATTTGCGAGAACGAGCTTTCTAAGTGATGGCAGGACAGCTTATCCTCATGACACCATTCTCGAAGACGCCAGTGATACCGAAACAGCCAATCCCTTCGTTTCGCTTTCGGAGCCTAATATTGGTTCTTCAGCATATCGGGTTCGCTCTTCCACGGAGTCCCTCTCATCTTCATCTTTCGGACGGCGGCCGCCCTTACCCTCTTCGATTCCTGCTTTTCCTGGACAAGACCCATTGTTTACACTGACTCCCAGTCGAACTCCACTGGGCTCGCCTAGCTTAGCCACATATCGTGCTCCCGAAGAATTGAGCATTGAAGCTGGCTCATCTGGGCCTCGTGGGTTTCCTAAATCTTTGGTTGAGGGTGTACACGAAAGGGGTGAAATTTTTGATAAAAAGGGAAAATCTCCAGAGACGTTACAAACCCATGGGTTTGCCGATAGGATCGGTGAGCAGGAAGACGTCTCCCCTCAGTCACTTTCTTTGGAGCTGTTTCGGGATGTCCATGAGTCAGAACAATACCGAGGTTCAGCTAGGAAATCTCACCGGACACCTCGCGAACTAGTTGATGATTTTGACCCTGATACTGAGATGGGTTATTACTTCGACACAGATGAAGATGGTCACCCAGACTCCCTCCTGGGAAAGTCTGAGGTGTTCCAACAACCTGCTGCTCCCGAGTTTGCTGCAGATGCAAGGGAAAATGAAACAGAAGTAGAGGCTAGAAGAGAAGATGAGGACGAGGAAGATGAAGAAGTGGATGAAGATGGGGATGAATTATTGTGGAATGATGCCAATTGGGATGGGATTGAGGTGGAGGAGATTGCGGAGGTCCCAGAGCAAAACGCTGAAGGACTAATCCCGCCGGCGGATGCAAATCCAGTACAAGTCAATAGAAGAAGGGAACAAGGTGTGGAAGGAGGTGCCATACTTCAGGACCTGGTGGATGACATGGAGGGTGGCGTTGAGGATGACATGGAAGGTGCTCTGGAAGGTTGCCATCTGTCCTCGATATCTAAATTATTACTAATTATGTTTCTAGCCATTGGAATGCGGGGACCCATTTACGGCGTTTTTCAAAACGTAAGTTAAGTTGCTTTGACTTGTGAACTGAATGAGCTCTAATTCATGGGATTGAATTACTAGGCTGCCTTGATGATCTTTGTCCTAGATACTGCCATTGGATTGGGTGTTTGGATCCCATTTACAATCGGGAAATGTGTGGCTCTTCTTTCGGTATGTCTTCTCGCTTCAACTGATCTGTTATCAGCCTCACTCCTTTTTCCAGCTAAATCCCAAGCGAATAATCCAGATTCTCCACTTGCCAATCCGGATAATCCGCTTTGTCACGGACCCCGAGGTTGACCTGATCATTTACATCATGCAGCGCCTATACCAAGAATTTTTTGTGAAGCATCTTGGTTCGATTGTCGTTTATCCGTTGTCACTAGTGGAAAAAACACTCGGAGAAGACACGTTGGCTGCATGCCTAAATCTTGTGGCTAGAGCGGCGAGTTTTCCTCCATTTTCACACCGCATCCCTCGCTGATGGTTCCGGCCAGTATGCCAGGATTATGAATCTCTTGAGTGATTCATCAGTTCCTCTTGATGAAACTATAGCAACAAAAACCATCTTTGATCAAATTTCATCGTATCTTGGTCCCATGGAAGGTTACTTTGCGTTACTTGGGAAGGAGGTTCGCCTTTGGTTTGTCAAATTCAAAGATGCTTGGTATCGTATGGCTGTTAATAGTGGACCGGCTGAACGAGTCTTTGCCATCGTCCTTGGATACACCATCGTAGCACTCGTCTTAGCGCTGTATCTGAATATCTTGACCGTTGGTAATGCGAGGACTGCTACGAGAGCTGTTCGCAATGCAGTACGGCAGCAGCTCTTGGTTCTCAAAGTATGTGTCTTGATGATTTGGCGTTATCACTCACAAATGTGTAATAGGTTGCGGCATTCATTGTCATTGAGCTTGTCTTGTTTCCTTTGGGATGTGGTATTGTTCTGGACCTTTGTACGGTCTGGCTTTTTCCTGAAGCGAACCTTCAGTCTCGTATTGCATTCTTTGTTCAATCGCCACTCACGGCCATGTTCTATCATTGGATTGCTGGAACCATGTTCATGTACGTTTCATTCGCGGACAGAGATTATCGTTGATCCATCAATTCTCGCGCTAGGTATTCGTTTGCTGTTCTTCTGTCCGGATGTCGAGCTGTGCTGCGTCCTGGAGCAATGTGGTTTATCAGAGACCCCCAGGATCAGAACTCACATCCTATACGCGATATCCTTGATCGGCCAACTTTAACACAGCTGCGCAAGATTCTGATGAGTGCTGTATTGTACTCGGTGGTGGTTTGTTGTGCTGTAGGGAGTATTGCTGGCCTCTTAATTCTTGGCAACAAGTCTATTTTACCATTCAGGTGGAAGAATCGGTGAGTTGACACTTCCACTCCAGATCATATCGCCTAACACTTTTTCTCAGTGAACCCCTGTCAAACGTGCCCATTGACCTTCTGTTTCTACATCTCGTCCTTCCTTACACCATGCATTATTTCAGACCGAAGCGTGCCATCAAATACTCTACCACTATCGTATGGAAATACTTGTCAAGGAGGCTGCGACTCACTTCCTACTTTTTCGGAGAAAGTCGACCAGAGGAGCAATACACACCAAAAAAATGGTTCAGTGCGACTATCAGTGACCCGGAACTTGGTAGTCGCGATGGTACATTCCGACGAGTACCCGCAACTGATAATCTGGCACTTCCACGTGATATGCGGGCTACTGCAAGGGTGACAGAATCTGGAGAGCCATTTGACAAGGCAGCAGAAAATTTGATCAAAGCTCAGAATGCGGAAGCAATTAAAGCCAAACGCGACATTAATTTCGATTATGAAGTCGTTTACATTCCTCCTGGCTTCCGTTATCGTATTTTTGCTTTCATTTTCCTCATGTGGACCATTGGGGCTGTTATCATCGGTATATCTGTTGCACTTCCTATTTCTCTTGGAAGGAGTGTCTTCAAATTATTTTTGGCGCGCGACGTTCATGATGGATACTCCCTCATTCTCGGATTCTACCTCCTTGTGGCCTGTTATCTGTGTGGGCGTGCCATTGACAGATTGGACAAAAGACGACAGCGTCGTCGCTCACCTGAAGGACCCCGTGCCGATTTAAGAGTGCTTGTCGTTAAACGTGGTTTGCTTTGGTTGATGAAGATTTCATACATGGTCGCCACTTTGGGTGTCTTTTTACCTATCTTGGTGGCCCTTGTCGTGGATTTATACATTATACTACCCGCACGAATGACCCTCGACCCAATACTGAAGCCGAGGATACGAATTGTCGATTCTTGGGCGCTAGGTCTACTTTATGTCAAAATTGCCTTCCACGCTCATCGGTTACGACCAAATTCTAGAATCTCGAGAGGGCTTCATCATGTGAGTTAATTCATGATCGGCTGGTCTTTGCTCATGGATTCTCCCAGATCCTTGCTCATGGTTGGTTGCGTCCGGATCCCATCTCAGCAACTAGGGAGGTGATAGTGCCTGTTGCATGTGGGCTGCTGGGGATGATCTTTCTGCCCGGTGCCCTCTTTCGCGCATCCCAATCCCTGCTCCCTTCGATCGCTGTTGATGACAGGTTTGTTTGTAAGTTGTCTCAACTCTCAGCCCGTCGATCCCCTTTAACCTTGCAATGACAGTCATGAACATCTATCCTGGTATTTTCGTGGCTGCTGGGTTGATGCAATCGAGCAGGTATATTAAAGTGATTGCTTTTTCATGGTCGCAGTCTATTAGGGATAAGGAGTTCCTGGTGGAGATGCGACTTAGAAACCATGACCCAGATGCAGAGGACGAGCCAGTAGATATTGCTAGTTGAAGTTTTTTTCTTACTTTCTTCATTTACATTTTCTTGCTTTCTCAATGTACTACACTACACTTATTGCACTATTGTTAGATCACATGCTCTATACAATTTTAATCTGGCTAAGTTTCCAGTCTCCAATTTACATATCAGGGACCACATCTGGACATGATTGCAAGCCGAGCATTCTTTATTGTGCATGTCACTTGCCTGGCTACTCAAACGAGGTTTGTGCTGGAAGTATTTTTCAACTGACACCCCTTCAGTGGCATCTCACTACTCACATTCCCATTAGACATGAACAGTCATTTCTAAAATCAACAATCCAGCAAAGGACTAGTCACCCAAACTTTCGATGTTAGAAGAGTTATCATCTGAAATTATAGTGTACAAGATACGAGTAGAGATACAATGAACAGAAGCGCATAGAAAACGAAACCTAAGCACCAAATCCATACAGCGTACGACCTGATCGTTTAAGGGCGTACACAACATCAAGTGCTGTCACCGTCTTGCGCTTAGCGTGCTCAGTGTATGTCACAGAGTCACGAATAACCTGAAATACCAGTTGAGCAAACGACAGGCAAACTGACAAGACTACTCACATTTTCGAGGAAGATTTTCAGAACACCTCGTGTCTCTTCATAGATAAGACCAGAAATACGCTTTACACCACCACGACGTGCGAGACGACGAATAGCAGGCTTCGTGATACCTCCATTGTCTGTTAGCCAACACAATCGAAAACCGCCTCAAGCCCACATACCTTGGATGTTGTCACGAAGAATCTTACGATGACGCTTAGCACCACCCTTTCCCAGACCCTTGCCACCTTTTCCGCGTCCAGACATGTTGATAAGTATTCAGTTGTTGGGAGTAAGAAAATAAGTTTGCGGTAGTAACGGGATGACTAGCGAATACACCCTGTGCTTATTTATCAGCCCAAGGCAGTGGCTGTGCCGGCTTTCCGTTTGTTGATGCCAGCCCAATCACGTGCGTGTCGCGCCGCGCTCGTATATAGCCAGTGCCGTTCATGAGTCTAACTAAACTCGCAATTTGTTGTAACTGTCGTCCTTGCACTATCTCCATTCATAATGGCCCGTACCAAACAAACAGCACGCAAGTCTACTGGTGGCAAGGCGCCCCGTAAGCAGCTTGCTGGCAAAGTCATCTGCAGCTCGCAAGACAGCGGTGAGTTGATTGTTCTTTGGGGAGAAGATAGGGTGAACTGAACTGAGATGGGTGCAGGCTGTAGCTGGTGGAGTGAAGAAGCCTCATCGATTCCGCCCTGGAACAGTTGCATTGCGTGAAATTAGGAGATATCAGAAGTCGACTGAGTTGCTGATTCGCAAGCTGCCTTTCCAACGTCTTGTTCGTGAAATTGCTCAGGACTTCAAGGTGAGGTCGATAGTTGGTGAGATTGATTGATGCTGACGGCGTTGTAGACGGATCTTCGATTCCAGTCATCTGCGGTTATGGCACTTCAGGAGGCTGCCGAGGCTTACCTTGTGTCTTTGTTTGAAGATACTAACTTGGCTGCTATTCATGCCAAGCGGGTGACTATCCAACCTAAGGATCTTGCTCTTGCTCGTAGGCTCCGTGGAGAGCGATCATAAGCCCTTATTCTGATTAATTGTTTCCTTGTTACTCTACTTTACCTATCATTGTATTATAATGTGTAACAATCAAGGGTTATGTTTATGCAATGCATGCCTTGGTCGAAGCCCTAAACAAGTTATTAGTAATCTGGTACTGTAGTTGATTCAACTGAAAATGGCTTGTATCCACACTTTTTGTCAAAAATCAGAGTTTTGATACCCAATCTATAGTTCATGCCTAATAGATGACCATACAAACTAATAACCTATGTTATTGAGCAGGTACCCATGTTTCTCTAAGCTATTTGTTCTGTTAAGGTATAGTGCAACTGTTGGGTTGAGCTAACCCTATAGCAACTTAGCCTGAAATGACTTAATTACACTTCAAGTCTGAGTTGACAAGGAGAACTTGATAAAGTTCCCATTGGATTCTGTACACTACTTATACAACTACTACATGGTCTGTGCACTACTCTCCCACAGTCATCATATAACTCTATCATGTTATGTGACACTGTGACATCCTGACATATGACTGTGATATGTGATATTTGTTATATGACACTTTTCCACACTCCTTTCTTGTGTAGTAAGTCCAAATAAGAAAATAAAATAAAAGTAAAGTAAAGTAAAGTAAATAATAACTTAGCCATTTTGCCAAGTCATGACATATATCTCTTATCTGTCTATCCATATAACTTTCTTGCTGTAAATCTCCTTGGCAATTCTCCTCTTCTAGATATTCCCTCTTTTCTTTTTTGTCTCCTGATGTTATAAGTTGGCTCCAAAGAAGAAAAATATCTCCTGCATATCACAAACTTCATTTGGACCATAACTCTAGGAATACTTGACCAATTTCAACAATCTAAATGACCACTGAAAGCCCTTAAGAAGACCTTTCAAACAGTACCAAAAACATCTCAAGGCAATCAGTATTCACCAAGTTATCAGCAGATCAGTCAGCAATCACTAAGTCACCAGACATTAAATCACTGATATCTCAGAAACTGCTTAATATAATTGTTTGCTTCAATGACTATCATAAAGCTCTTTTCAATGCACTTTTTTCAGCTATAAATAGAACAAGAGACAATAAGATCTAATGGAGATACAAGATCCTTAATATTTGCACATGATACTGATCTTTACCCATAGATTATCATCTGTTCTTAAATAGAACAAAAGACTGCCCTAAGATAGTTAGGTTATTTCTATTTCAAGAACAATAGCACTCCTATATATAGAACAATAGGTAATAATCATGTAGTAGTCTGTTCTGGTACACAGACCACCACAATCATGTATTTAAGGACTGTATGTCTAAGGATAAACCTTAGACTTAACAATATCTTTTGCTATTGTCTAAACTTTGCTTTTTTGAGCCTTTTGATTATTGAATCATCAAATCACAAATCAGTAAGTGGCTATTTGTGATACTGTGCATTTATCAACTTGATGGGATATAAGAACTTAGACTGTAGTGTCTTAGAACTACTCCTAGTCCAAGTTAACAAAGAGAACTTGATAGAGTTCCCATTTGATTGCTATACACTACTTATATACATTCTGTATTTACTTCTATTTATAAAGTCCTGCACATCTCTTTTGAGTCATTCTCTCTTGCATATCCATTGATTTCCTAATTAAATGAAAATGAAAAATGAAAAGAAATATAATTAATGACTTAGCCATTTGGCTATGTTATGACATGGAAATCTCCAGAAATATAATACAAGAAAGATATAAATAGTGTGGGACAATATTATATAAGAACTATATAGTTATTAGTCATAGTTTTGTGACTATAGAAAGTAAGTACACAAACTATAGAATATTTGTATAAGTACTAGTAGAAATCCAACAAAGGACTCTATTGAGTTCTTCTCTTTCAATTGTCACTGGTTGGGGTCAGAGCTTTAGTTCTAAGTCTGTACCCTTAACATTAGAATTCAATAACCCTAGGCAACCCCTTATCTCAAGGCCTTGCCAACACTTACTCTCATTATTGTTCTTGCTAGTAAGCACAGCATTCACAAGCTTTTTGGAAGCTGGGTCCCAGGCATAAAGGGAACTTTGCAGTCAGTTAGGGACTGCAGGTAGAGAACTTGAACAATACTAGTGTCTTTACTTCAAGATCTAACCTTGCTTCCTGGTATTGTTATATACTCCCTTTTTGCTATTTGCTCTATACTATAGGTATATTGTTATTTGTTTACACAGGGGAAACAATGGTAAAGCTCTTAAAGTCCCATCTAGAGTAGAGGTTCCCTTCTTAGAGACAATAGTTGTTTTATCCTTGATGTTATGACTTGGCAAAAACAGCTAAGTCATTATTTTATTTTACTTTCTTTTCTTTTCTTTTCTTATTTGGACTTACTACACAAGAAAAGAGTATGGGAAAGTATTATATGATAATGTTACATGTCACAGTTACATATTTAGAATATCACAAGGTCATATTACATTAAAAAATGATATTACATGATAAGTGTGGGAAAGTAGTGCACAGACCATATAGTAGTTGTATAAGTAGTATACAAAATCAAATGGGAACTCTATTGAGTTCTCCTTGTTAACTCAGACTTGGAGTGTGATTAAGTTATTTCAGACTAAGTTGCTATACTTGGTAGCTCAAAGTAGACACCATAGCTACCCTATCCAACCAAGAGATCTATACATCCTTAGAGGAAGAAAAAGCATTACCATTGCCATTGTTATTACCATCTATGTCTTAGTAACAGTAACCCAAAAAGCTATATGCTCCTACCCTATCCTAAGAAGAGCAACTGCTCGTTCTCATTACCAGTCTACAACAGCAGATGAATACATTTTACATCAGCAAGGAGGAAGTAGAGTGGAGATAGAAAAGCCTTTTTATTTAGAGGAAAGATAGAGGAAGTGAGCACATTCATCAATGTAGCTCAATTATATTTAAGTATAAAGATAACAGAAGAACCAGAAACAACAAAGATGGTCTGGGTGCTGTCTTATGTGCAGGAGGAAGTAGCAAAAGCATAGAAGAACAACTTGTTGGATGAACTATCAAAGGAGAGTTAGGGGTAGAGACAGTAGAGAAGTTATTTATGAAAATGAGAAATGAATTTGGAGAAACAGCAGAGAACAAAAATAGAGCAGCTGAGAACAGTTGAGCAAAGTGTACAGACTTAGGACTAAAGCTCTGACCCCAACTAGTAACAATTGAAAGAGAAGAACTCAATAGAATTCTCCATTGGATTTCTTCTACTACTTATACAAATATCCCATAGTCTGTGTACCTACTTCCTATGGTCACAAGACTATTACTAATAACTATATAGTTCTTATATAAGACTGTCCCATGCCATTTATATCTTTCTTGCATTATATTTCTGGAGGTTTTCTATCAAGTTGATAAATGCATAGGAGATGTTTTTCTTCTTTGGAGCCAACTCATAATACAAGAGAGGACCTATGATGAGTATGTTTAGAAGTTTAAGAAGGTAGTACAAGGAAATGGCTATAAAGAATGGCCTTTCATAGAGGAGTTCAAAAGAGGGTTGAATAGAGCAATTAGAAGAAGGCTAGCAGAAGCAGAAATTCCCCCTAGTACAATAGAGAAGTGGCAAGAAAGGTCAGTGAGATTAGACAAGAATTAGAGATAGAATAGAGTGAAAAAAAGGATGTTGGGGAGGAATGTGGCATGTCTACAGGAAAATGTACAGTAGAGAAAAGGATTTGGTAGAGGATCATATAGAGAAAAAAAGGGACAAATTATGTAAAGAACAGGAGGTCAAAATCAGAGGGAAGAATATTAGAACAGAAGAAATCAGTATAGGGGAACTAAAACTAGACTAGAACCAATAGCAGTAGATAGAGAAGGAAAAAGGAAAAGATATCAAATCTGTTTCAATTGTGGAGAATTTGGACATATAGCCTGGGATTATAGGAGTAGAAGACAGGGAGTAAAGACAGAGAGTAGAGAGAAAAAGAGAATTGATCAGGGAGGTAAGTCATCAAAAGAGAATGAAGGTCAGTAAGCCCCTAGCTGCTCTCCTATAATAAGTACAATGTTTTGAAATGTGTAAAATTGAACAATGGATCAAGTACCCAAAACATTGAGGGAGTAAGAGATGTAAAAAGAACAATAAAACCACTAAGAGAAGTATGGATGCAAGTAGGGGTAGAAAAAATAGATACTTACAAAGGGGTATTTGTTAAAGCATTGTTGAATAGCAGAGCAATGGAGTTATTTACAAATAAAAAGTTTGTGAAAGAAGTGGAGATTTAAGAAGGAGAAATTGACAAGACCAATCTAGATTAGAAATGTAGATGGAACAGATAATAGTAGAGGAATGGTGATGCATAAGATAGAATGCAACTTGTATTACAAGAGGTATGTGGAACAAGTAAAGATAGATGTATATGATCTGGGAAGAATAAAGGTAATCTTAGAGATGCCATGGCTAGCAGCACATAACCCCAAAATCAACTGGGAAAAGGGAGAGGTAAAAATGATGAGATGCTCACCCCTGTAAAGAAGAAAACTGGGAAATAGGGAAAAGAAAGGAAAGAAGCAAGTGAGAAGAGAAGAAAAGCCAAACAAGGAAGTTATGAGGGAATTAGTGCCAAAAAGATTTTGGAAGTGAAAAGAAAGTATTCAGAAAAACAGAGTCAGAGCAAGTGCCAGTGCAAAAGGCCTAGGACCATGTAATTGAGTTAAAGAAGGGATTTGTACCAAGGAAGAGAAAAGTATATGTACTATCAAGAAAAGAGTAGAAGAAGGTATAGGTATTTATAGAAGATCAGCTATATAAAGGGTACATCCAACCATTAAAGTCACCACAGATATCTCTAGTCTATTTTGTGGCCAAAAAGGATGGAAAACAGTGAATGGTATAGAACTATAGGCACGTAAACCAGTAGACAATAAAAAATAGCTATCTGTTACCACTAATCACCAATATCTTAGATGAAGTGAGAAGTAAGAAAGTATTCATGAAGTTGGATTTGAGGTGAGGATATAACAATATCAGAATCAAGGAAGGAGATGAATGGAAAGCAGCCTTTACAATACATATAGGAGCATATGAGCCCACAGTTATGTACTTTAGACTCACTAACTCCTCTACTATTACAAATGGCCACTTACTGATTTGTGATTTGATGATTTAATAATCAAAAGGCTCAAAAAAGCAAAGTTTAGACAGTAGCAAAAGATATTGTTAAGTCTGAGGTTTATTCTCAGACATACAATTCTTAAATATATGATTATGGTAGTCTGTGCACCAGAACAGCCTACCATATGATCATTACCTATTGTTCTATATATAGGAGTGCTATTGTTCTTGAAATAGAGATAACCTAACTATCTTAAGGCAGTTCTTTATTCTATTTAAGGACAGATGATGATCTATGAATAAAGATCAGTTGTCATATGCAAATATTGAGGACCTTGTATCTCCATGGGATCTTATCACTTTGGGATCTATTTATAGCTGAAAGAAGCGCATTGAAGAGAGCTTCACGATGGTCATTGAAGCGAATGATTATGTTAAGCAGTTCCTGAGATATCAGTAATTTAGTATCTGGTGACTTAGTGATCACTGACTGATCTGCTGATAACTTGGTGAATACTAATTTCTTTGAAATGTTTTTGATACCATTTGAAAGGTCTTCTTAAAGGCTTTTGGTGGCTATTTAGATCATTGAAATCAGTCAAGTATTTCCAGAGTTATAGTCTGAATGAAGTTTGTGGCATCTACTACCTTTCAAACTATGATAAACAATCTCTTCTGAGATATGATCAACCAAGAAACCACTGCAACCTTCATTGATGATATTATTGTGGCAACAGAGACAAAAGAGGGGCATAATGAGATAGTGAAGGAAGTGTTAAAGTGGTTGAAAGAAAATGACCTATTTGTAAAACTAGAAAAGTGCAAGTGGAAAGTTAGAGAGATAGAGTTCTTAGAGATGGTGATTAGACTGAAGGGAGTAGAAATGCAGAAGAAAAAGGTAAAAGAGGTATTGAACTAGCTAGTTCCTCAAAATGTAAAAGAAATGCAGAAATTTCTAGGATTAGCCAACTATTACTGGCAATTTATCAAGGATTTTGCTAGAGTAGCAGCACCTTTATATCTATTAGTAAAAAAAGAAGAAAAGTGAAAGTGGGAAAAGGAACAGGAGGAAGTGTTCCAGGGCATAAAAAAAGCATTTACATCAGAACTAGTACTAGCAATACTAGATCTGGACAGATAAATGCAGGTGAAAGCTGATGCATCTGACTATGCAATAGAAGGGGTATTATTGGTGAAATATGAGGATGGAAAATGGAGACCAGTAGCATTCATATTTAAGTCAATAAATCTAACTGAAAGAAACTATGAAATTCATGACAAAGAAATACTAGCAGTAATCAGGTGCTTAGAAGCATGGAGACACTACTTGGAAGAGGTAAAAGTGCAGTTTGAAATATAAATAGACCATAAGAACTTGCAGTACTTCATAACTAGTCAAAAGCTAAACTGCAAACAAGCTAGATAAGTACTGTACTTATCTAGGTTTGATTTTGTACTTAAGCATGTACCAGGAAAGAGTATAGAAAAACAGATGGGTTAAGCAAGAGACCTAACTAGTAAGAAGAAGTAAAGAATAACAACGAGGATAGAACATTGATAAAGCCTGAGTAGGTACAAAAAGAAGTAAGGTGGGGAAAAAAGATGTTGATTGAGGAGGAAAACTTAAAGAAAAAAATAAGAAAAGCATAGAAGAGGAACAAAAGAGTAGTCAAGACAGTAGAGGAACTAAAGCAGTCAAGGATAAAAATATTTAAAGACGAGAAGTGGTCAATTGAGGAAGAACTAGTACTAAAGGAAGATTAAATCTATGTACCTAAAGAAAAAGGGCTGAGAACAGAAATAATATGACTATTCTACAATATACCAGTAGAAGGGTATGGAAAAAGGTAGAAAATGGCAGAATTGGTAGAAAGAAATTATTGGTGGCCAGAAATAACAAAGGAAGTAGGAAAATATATAGATGGATATAATGTATATCAAAGGAACAAGAATTGTACAGAAGCTCTAGTAGGAAAGCTGATACCAAATATGATCCCAGAGAAACCATAGAGCTATATTAGTGCAGACTTTATCACCAAGCTACCACTAGCCCAGGGATATGATACAATATTAGTAGTATATAACCAATTTACAAAAATAGCCTATTTCATTACTACTACAGAAAAAACATCAGTAGAAAGGTTAACAAGATTGTTCTGAGACCAAGTATGGCAGCCTCATGGACTACCAGAGAGTATTATATTGGATAGAAAGCCTCAGTTTGTAGCAGAAGTAATGAAAGAGTTGAATAAGATATTGGAAATTGAGACAAAATTGTCAATAGCTTATTATCTACAAACAGATGGACAAATAGAAAGAGTAAACCAAGAACTGGAACAGTACCTCTGTATATTTATTGATTATAGGCAAGAGCAATGGCCAGAGTAGTTAAGAACAGTGGAATTTGCTTATAACAATAAAATCCACTCAGTGACAAAGGTTTCATCTTTTAGAGCAAACTATGAACAAAATCCATATCACAAATAGCCACTTACTGATTTGTGAGTTGATGATTTAAGAATCAAAAGGCTCAAAAAAGCAAAGTTTAGACAGTAGCAAAAGATATTATTAAGTCTAAGGTTTATTCTCAGATATACAGTCCTTATACATAATTGTGGTGGTCTGTGTACCAGAACAGACTACTACATGATTATTACCTATTGTTCTATATATAGGAGTGCTATTGTTCTTGAAATAGAAATAACCTAACTGTCTTAGGACAGTTCTTTGTTCTATTTAAGAACAGATGATAATCTATAGGTAAAGATTAATATTATGTACAAATATTAAGGATCTTGTATCTCCATTAGATCTTATTGCCTCTGGTTCTATTTATGGCTGAAAGAAGTACATTGAAAAGAGCTTTATGATAGTCATTAAAGCAAACAATTATGTTAAGCGATTTCCAAGATATCAGTGATTTAGTGTCTGGTGACTTAGTGATCACTGACTGATCTGCTGATAACTTGGTGAATACTGATTGCCTTGAGATGTTTTTGGTACTGTTTGAAAGGTCTTCTTAAGGGCTTTTAGTAACCATTTAGATTGTTGAAATCAGTCAAGTATTTACAAAGTTATAGTCTGAATGAAGTTTGTGACATATATTCTGGTGTCTATTTATATACTGAGGTTTCTCCTGGAGTTACTTTGCTTCAGTTGCCCTTACAAGGAGATGATGGGGGTAACTTCTTGTTTTTCCCCTTTGTACCCCTAAAGTATATATCAGGATTACAAATCATAGAATCAACAATTAAGAAAACAAAAGAAATATTCCAACAACCCATTATGGTAGAGAGTGAAATAATAAAGCAGGGTCCTCTTCTGATTATACAGCTAGTATTTCCTATCCTTTCTAACTTTTCTACCCAGTCATCTCTTATGTCTATCTATTGAATCCAATCTTTGAGTATAGCTCAAGAAGCCTTGAAGCTAGTATAAGTGGCCTGCTCTTGAGGTTGGTATCTTTATTGATCTTCTTAGTTCTAACTTCCTTGACCTCTCTATCTTGTTCTCCAATACTTCTGATCTTCTTTCTTAGTCCCAGATGTCCTCTTCTTCCCAGATACCCTAATGGTATTGTCTTTGAGAGAACTGTTTTGGTATTTCTAATTATAATGGCTATTAAAAATAATTGCCAAGGTCTGATAGTAACTGTTATGAGATAACTCCCAGAAAGGAAAATATTTCTTGCATATTTATTAACTTGATAGAAAACATCCAAGAATACAATGCAGAAAAGATATAAATAGTATGGGAAGGATTATATAAGATATAGATAGTTCTTAGTAAGGGTCATATGATTGTGGGAGGTAGATGCATAGACCACCTAATATTTGTATGAGTATCTAGAGAAATCCAATAAGGAACTCTATTGAGTTCTTCCTGAACAACTACCTCAGTTGAGCTCTAAGTCCTTATGACTTTATGCTAACAGTAACTCTAAAGCCTAATCCATCAAGTGAAATGGCTGCCAAGCTATAATATCATTCTACCAGAGGAAACTAGCTTCTCTAAGATTTGGGTTGTTTTTGAGAGCACTTCTAGAGGGGATTTCTGGGTTGTGTCTAATACAGAATGGCTGGACAGGCTCTATGAGGTTGGTATAGTAGTGGTCACAGCCACTATTCTATTACTTGAGTGGTGTATATGAGTCTAAGGCTGGAGGTCTAGTAGTTATAATCAAAGAGTCACTTTCACTACTCGAGCTGAGTTATAGTGTAATTTCATTGACAAATATCATGTATTTTGTTTAAAAAAACTGCCCAGCATGACAATGTTATGAATTTTTCTAGCACTTACTGCATTTTTGGACCTTAAACTTCATTAAGTTGACATTGCTGGAGCATATCTTTAAGGGAATTTAGATAAAGAAATCTATATAAAGGTACCTGATGGACTTGCTAAGAAATATGGGAATAATCAAAAATTTTGGAGGCTTAAGAAAGCACTATATAGGTTGAAAACAAATAGGTTGACAGTAGAAGAAATGCTTATATCAGGTGATGACTAAGCTTGGCTTCACTCATGCAATGGCCAATGACTATCTTTATATCCTCTGGAAGTATGGTAAAATTATTCTGATGGTCTTGATCTATGTTGACAATATAGCTATCACTGGAAAAGAAATATCTGGGATTACTTTATTCAAGTGGAATTTGTCAAAGGATTTTGAAATAACAGATCTAGGTGAATTGAAGTTTATACTTGGTATCTTGGTCACTCAAGATCACTTCAATCATCTTATCTTTCTTAATCAGTCTACTTACATCATACAAGTTCTTATAAGGTTTGGAATACTTGACACAAAGCCTGTCTCCACCCCCTTGGCCATCAAATATGGTTTATCTATATCCTAGTTTCCATCTTCTGAAGCTGAACTAAATAAGTACTCAAGTTTCTCCAGAGGCATTCACTATCTATCATTGGTTGGCTTATTATTATATGCCACTCAAACTTACCCAGACATCCAATTCTCTGCCAACCCCATTACTCAGTTCAGTGGAAATCCTGGTATTCCTCATCTTGAAGCTACAAAATGTATTCTTTGCTATCTAAAGAGTACTCAGGATTTTTCTCTAGTTTTAGGACATCATGGAAGAGAAGCTGTTGATGTTGTTGGTTGGACTAACTCAGATTGGGCTGGTGATGTTGATACAAGGCAATTAGTAGAAGGTTTTGTTTTTGATGTAGCTGGAGGATGTGTCTCTTGGTCTTTGAAAAAACAGGTATCTGTTGCTACCTCCTTAGTTGAAGCTGAATATGTAGCATTAGCAAATACAACAAAGGAGGCAGTATGGCTTCAAACACTTCTTAAAGAAGTCAGTTACCCTCAAGCTCAAGCTACCATAGTGCATGCTGATAACCAGGGTACAATGGCCCTTGCCTGAAATCCTATTTCTTACTCTAGAGCAAAGCACATCAATATTTGCTTCTATTTTATTTGAGAACACATCAACAAGAATGAAATAAAATTACACTGTATCCCTACCCATCAAATGGTTGCCAACATCCTCACCAAAGCTCTACCTTGCAAGGCATTCAAAAAATTTCATGAAGCTCTTGGAGTTGTTAAGGTCTCTCATTGAGTGGGAGTATTGAAGGGTGCAACTCGAGACCAGTTTTGGTATTTCTTCAATAGCCAGGACCATAGTTAGTTTGATTCTGTCTTCATTTCATCACAAAAATTTTCCTATTAGTCATCACAACAATTTTTCATAGTCATATATAACTGTACTCACCATTCTGCTGAAGTTTGACTCATTTCATTTCGGACTTCAGGCACTTGCCTGTTGATTGTTGAGCTTCAACCATGCACTATCTTTATTGCCCTGCCTCCTCTGTGAGTGTGTAGCAAGTTGCTCAGCCACTGTCACTGCAGCAGTCACAATATTCCTTTATAAGTGCTTAATCTAATAGGTTGCTGTCTGGATGGTTTATAGCACAGCAAGGATTATTATGGAATACTGGCTCTCATGGCCCATGATCAAATAGGTGCCAGCAGAGAACTTCTGTGTGTGGATAGACTTCACATGCTTTATTTGTTCTTATGTGTGTTTGTATGTAATCCTCACAAATCTTAATCCGCCGTTCTCATTTTGGCTTCAATCCTGGGTGAGTCGCAGATCTGCTCATGGGAGTTTCATCTTGACTGCTTGATACCTTATTTGTGTAGCCTTTTCCTTTCTCTTGTCGGCTATCCGTTCTGCAGTTCTATAGCATCTTTTATTAATCAACCAACGCTCCACTCCCTCAAAACCAATATAATAATGTCGGAGCCTCGCGACCTATCCTTGGAGTCAATTGAGGAGGAAAAGAAGTCTAGTTTCTCAAATTCAAATATTTCTTGAGGCCTCAGATGAGGTCGAAATGGACATAGAAACTGTAGACGATTTGATGCAAGCCCTTTCACAGGCGCAGGTATCAGAAGGTACTGCGAATGGAGCGTCAAGTGACCAACAAAATGGCCCTGAACTTAGTTCACAGGGTAAAAATCCGAACCTCCATATTTGTATATTCACTTACGCGCGCACTGGGCCAGCATGGACAATGCAAGAGGTGAAGGCGATGCTCCGTCATCTGAAAGAACGTGGTCAGTGCTCGTTTGGAGGTGGCATTTATTCTAATTATTTAATTTATGGTAGGCTCGTCTTCCTTCATCAAGGAGTATGTCCAAGAAAAAGACATCGCTATCCCTCGCCTTCTGGAAGCACTAGGTGTTGATCTAGTAGGTTCCCATACCTAATCTTCTGTACTTCTTTTGAACAAGAGTGTGATAGTGTCCTGAGCTGCGAAATTTACGGCCGCAGACCCTCCTTTATTTCTTGAAAGTGGCTATGTTACACCAGTATGCAGATTGCTGATCGCGCAAATTCTCAAAATTTACGTTCTGGCGAGGCTTCGGATGCGTGACAAACTCCAACAATACAATACAATCACAGATGCCTTGAAATTAATACAGAAATCTAAACGCGTCATGATTCTTACTGGTGCAGGTATTAGTCAGTTGACATCGTTGCTCTCCCATTGCCACTGTCTGACTATCATTTTAGGTGTTTCCTGTGGAATTCCGGATTTCCGCTCTCGAGAAGGCTTATATGCCTCAATCAAAGCGTGCGGTGACTTTGATCTCGATGATCCTCAGCAAATGTGCGAGTCCTACTCATGTTGTCGTTGAAATCTCATACTGTTTATCCAAATAGGTTTGACATCCAGTTTTTCCGAGAAAACCCCTCTGGTAAGGCTCGCTTACTGCACCAAAAGATCTGACCTGACTTTCATTTTCAGTATTTTAGTATGTGATATAAAATTTTCTTCTCCTATATCTGATTAGTTTTTTTTCCTAGCTCTTTTGCTCGGTAAGCTTTTATCCACCATCTTTGTATGGCATCCCGATCCTCTCAAAAGTCAAATATACCCCTCCAACTTTACACCTTCTATCTGTCACCGATTCATCAGATGTATGGAGATGAGAGGAAAGGTAATCGGGTTGATCTTTGAGACGAAAGGCCACTAATCTCGTTTCCAGCTTCTCCGCGTAAGGTACCGTGTGATCGAAATCTCGCCGGCTGCTAACTTGATGCCTTAGAATTACACCCAGAATATAGACACCCTTGAGACTCGTGCAGGAGTTCAACGTGTCTTACAGTGCCACGGATCTTTTGCAAGCGCCACATGTATTCAATGTGGCAGAAAGGTACATGGTAGTGAGATAGAATTAGAAATCATGGCATGCAAAGTACCCATATGTCATGTGTGCAATCCTGGAGCTAGGCCTAAGAAGCGCAAGCAAACTCGGAAACAAGCCAAAGGTCAATGGGACAGTGACGCCGAAGATGAAAGCGATGCACCTGACTACCCTGCTGGAATTATGAAGGTTTTCCTTTCATCGCAATCGCCATTTAGCTCCTGATCATTCATCAGCCCGACATCACTTTTTTCGGCGAAAAACTTGACGATCAATTCGATCGCGCGCTTGCAAAGGATCGAGATATAGTTGATCTCCTCATAATCATTGGGACGTCGCTTGAGGTGTCGCCTGTTGCCGAGATCTTGAGTAAGTGCAGTAAATGTCAAGTAACTTGTTCTTAACTCACCATCTCAGATCACCTTCCTCATTCGATACCACAGGTGGGCATCCAGCACTTTGGCATAGGCGTGCTCATGCCTGGTGGCACAGATACTCATAAATAAAACGCCTATTCGACACATCAACCCCGACGTACGTTTGGGGGAAATGTCGTGACTTGGTATATCTGACCGACCTTGTGTAGATAATACTTTTGGGAAATGCCGATGACATAGTTCTGCATCTCTCAAAAGAATTAGGTTGGGACCTTACTGCTCTGGATTCTGAACCAGCTCCATCTGTCAGTGTGAAGAAGCGTACATACACATCCACCCTTATTCTCGATCCAACTCAACCGGTTCGAGTGGGAAGCAGGTGAGACGACCGATGTTCTACTTCTATGCTATCCCATTGAGGCTTATCTCTATTGCCAGTCACGTTTGGTTATTCCGTGGTGCAGAAGGTGGGCCATGGCTGGAGAAACTTCGAGATGAACAAGCCCAGCGATTCGCTCTCACCGAAAATACCAACAACAGCCTGAAAGAGATGATTTTCAATAATTTACATGGCCCCGCCCTCCGAGAAGTCAAAAAGCAAAAGTTGAGATAACTCGAGGGGGGTTTTGAGAGGGGGGTATTGAGAGGGCTGTGTGGCGCATCTGTGACCTCGTCCAGAAACTACATGTCGACGCTTCAGACACGCTGGCACCATCAAGTTTCAGAACTGGTTCTCAATCTTACCGTGCAGATGTAGGAATTTGTGCTGATAGATCAAGGAATCTCATTCAATTTTCTTGCACCGTCCAGTCTGGATAAGTCAGATTGAGAAGGTATTTGATTGTTTATATGTGTATTCACAGTTTGCTTGATGATTGGGGATATTTATACCCATTTAATCAACGGTCATCGTGTCGCAGTAATTTCTGACCTGCACGAGACATTACAATTTGTAAAAAAAAGTGCCAGGGATATCCTCACGATTCCGAGCTGGTTGAAAACGTCCTCATCCACACTGTTTTTCACTGCACGTTGCTGTCGATTAGTTAGCAGCCGCTTTGTAGTGACCAAGATACTCGTCCCCCCCTCCTTGATTCACTGCTGTCGTGATCTCGTTCAACCTCTTGAGTAGAAGAACAGCATCAGATTTATCAAGAAGGTGTTGTCTTCCTGCATATGATAGAGCAGACATGGTCAATGGTCTTACGAGATGTAGTCCGGTATGCCAAAAGACGCACCGGATCTAATCAAAGGTATTGAATCCGTCAAAATGATAGCATACCATGAACGCGGAGCCAATCCTTCGCTTAAGATAGATACAATAGATTTCGCAGCTGCTGCATAATCCATACGCGCGAGATGTCGATGCAGTTCAGCATACTGAGTGACAAACATGAGACGATGCTTGAAATTACAAAGAGGTGCCTCCAAGTCTAGTCCATCCAGCATGTCTGATATCTCTGATTCATGGCGAATGAAGTTTACAGGTCCTATTTAGTGTTGGAATAGAAGTTTACGGAAGAACATGGTGCGGATGATCATACCTGAAGTGATATAGTCCTCGAGAATATAGTCGACAACACGATCCAGTCCTTCTAAGTCTTGCCCTGAAAGCAAGTAGACAATCGCCATACTGAAATCGTTCCTCAAAAGAAATGTCTTCGCAGCAATCTATATCAAGGAATCAGTAAGGTACAAGGCTGGAAAACGGTTCCTACGTGCACGACAGATCGTTTTCCGCAGATACTCTCGCTCGTGTTCCTTACAAATCCTGTCTAATTCTTCTAGAACAGCAACTTCTGCAGGACCGGTAGTTGACGCAGCTTCATCATCATTTTTCGCCGTATCTGATCTGAACCCTGCAGGGATAAGGACAAGCATCTCATCAGCTTCACGTTTTCCAATTTCGTCACATGAGTACATGTATCCTGCCACGATCCGCCATAGACTTGAGTCTGAACGTAGGGATCTAGCATAAGAAAGTACATAATGATCTCTCAGAGAAAGGCCGGAACTTTGTAAGGTAGATTTAATGAGAAATTAGCAATAAGAGGAAGAGAAAGAGGCTCACTTGGGGATGACTCCATTTCCGATCAACTGCAGCGGAACCATGAGATCGATCAGATGGGCGGATAACCAAGGATCAAGTGTATGTGCACATTGCAGTGCTTTCTTCAAGTCTCCAGAAATCAGCGCGATGTACAAGGACTCTTCAACGTTGTTTGAGTTAGAAGGCATAACACGTAGAATCTGTGCTACAACGCCACTGTCGAAACGATGGTCAGCAGTACGCACTCTATTCCCAAGGTCTCGAAGCTCACGGTAAGCTTTGTCTCCTCGTCCTCCAGTCTACGAACATCCCCCATGCGGAAACACCTTCCTTCCAATCGCCTTTAAGCTCCGTTTTGATGATTCGCTTGAGCACTTGAGATTCACCCTCCAGCAAGCTGACAATATCACTCAATTTCTCCCACCAATCTTCTCCCCCTTTTGAGCCGAGATGAACAGTTCTTTCCCTTTCAGGTATTTTATCCATCTCTACACGAAGGGCTTTGACTTCATCCCGCCACTGGTGGGCAGCAAATACAAACTTTCTCTCAGAGGTAAAGTTCCGGAGATGAGGCTGATTCATCACAAGTGGTTGCAAGAGTTTGACCATGTCTCGGAGTCCAAGAGATGGATGACGCTCAAGAACTTGCAAGAAACAGGATGATGACCCTGTAAGACCGCGGAGAATACATCTGCGAATTGAATACCCGACTCCATGAGCAGCGACGAACACAGTGAATGGTGATACCCACTTTGTCAAATACGACCAAAATACCTCATTCTCCCAGGGCTTCTCGAGTTGATTCAACATATTCCCTTGCTCTGTCGGTGGCTCGACAAAATGCATATTCATCCAATCAACTAGTTCCTCGGCAATTGGCACATTCTCATATCCTTCCTCGGGCATGTAAAGCATGACGAACAGCGAAATGGCCGAGGAGAGCATTCGAAAGTGTTCCATTTGAGGTTTTGAACGGTTGATACATGACTACATAAGACACATTAGGAATTGCGTCACAGTAGAGATGAATGAATACGGCATACACAGGCACGAGACAAGTGTTCTTGAGCGAGTCTCGCGTAGTCAAGTCCAAGTTCTCTCAACGCTTTAGAACCATCTGATGTCTGGAGCCTATGTCAAATTCTGAGCTCAACTCCATGTTTTGAGTTCAGTTGACCTACCATTCTTCACAATCATTTTCAGCATTCTTCATCAAGTCTTGAAGTTCCGAGAATACCGAAAAGAAATCTACTACAAACTAGGCCTTCTCGGACACTTGATATCGACCGGAAACTATAGGTACGCACTGATCGCCTTTCCGTGGAAGAGTATATGGGTTGTTTAGCCTCGGAGGAATCTGTTTCTGCATCATATTTCTATTGTTTACATCGAGTCAGTGTGTCACTCCAAAGACTTGAACACTGTTTCTCACAGATATCGCCAAGGAGGTATCCGAGGGTGATACAGCACTTGATGTTGTCGGCCCCGGCCCAACAGATTTATCGACTCGATTAGGTTTCCTTAGAGAAGGGCGAAGATTGATATGTTGCTGAGTAGTCATAATGTCAGTAAGAAGGAAAACAAGAATGATATTTTATCGTTCCGTTTCACGAGGATGGAACAATAAGCTTTAAGGTCATGTGATTCTACCTTTTTGGGATTCAGGATTTCTATTCCGCAACAAGCAAGCTAGTGCTAAGATGCGGAGGCCCTAATCAGGGCCCGGCATTCGGGCGTATCTACAGAAGGCGTAAAGCCAGAGGAGGAGGGGTGTGGGCGAAGTAATGTGATTATATCAACAAAGTGGCCGCCTCACTCATCAATTCTCGGATATATACAGCTGAGACAAACTTAACTACATACATGATCACAAATCACCTTTCCATCATATCAAATCCATTTATTGAGCACCATAGACGTCATTTACAGTGACTCCACCCCGTCCTTTCGTGATCTTTGACTGAGCCCACCTATACAGAAAATATCAGAAACGAAAACCTGGAGGAGTTGAAAGCATACTTCTTAATCCTAATGGACTCAATAGCGATGAACCCGGTAGTATCAGTAGGTTCGAACCCACCCAATTCATCCATAGAAGATTGGGCTGCATCGTAAAGACCCTATGACCAGTCAGAGTTAAGCATAACCAATTAACATCATAGTCCCGAGAATGCAGACCTCATCACTCTCACGACCTTCAACGACGACGTTACCCTTGTAGAGCTTCAGTCTGACGATACCGTTCACAGTTCGTTGGCTTGAGGGGATGGAGCTAGTGATAAATTCACGTTCGGGTGAGAAGAAATGTCCGTTGTAGAGAATTCGGCTGAAGGCAATAGTGGTGAATTGATCACGAAGCGCGCGAACATTGCGGTCAAGGGTAAGACCCTCGAGATCCATATGAGAAACACGTAATATAGTTGCTGCAGGAGACTCATAGCATCCACGGGATTTCACACCGATGAATCTGTTTTCTACGATATCAATACGTCCAATACCGTGTTTCCTAGCGAGAGCGTTTAATGCGTTGAAGATATCAACAGCGTCGGTATGTTTTTTTCCGGACTGAGAAACCAGAACCTTGACCGGTAAACCGCATTTAAATTCAATGGAAATTCGCTCAGGCTCCGATGGTGCATTCTCAGGAGAGGTAGTCAACTTCCACATATCATCCGGAGGGGTGACATTAGGATCTTCAAGGATACCAGCTTCATAGGAGATGTGAAACAGATTCTCATCCGTTGACCAGGGCTTTGCAGCTGTTTGCTGGACAGGAATGTTCTTCTCAGCTGCAAATTGAAGCAGGGCCTGACGACCAGCGAAACGGTTATAGAACTCTAAAGATTTCGTCAAGTAAGCTCAACTTCTGACGAGGGTTCAAAATACCAGGAATTCGCCAAGGTGCGATAACTTTGATATCAGGCTTGAGTCCATAGAAAGCCAGTTCAAATCGCACTTGGTCATTGCCTTTGCCAGTGCAGCCATGAGAAACAAAACTAATAATAGAATGTCAATAATCTTTCCATGAAAACGGGATGATGTCAAAAATACAAGAGAATCTCCAAACATTACTCACTCGCAACCTTCCTTGTCTAGCAACCTCAATCATTCCACGCGCAATCACGGGGCGCGCGAGTGATGTTCCAAGAAGATAAACATTCTAAAATCGCCGAAACAGATCTCAGTCACGACAACGACCGAGAGATATGATCGCACCTCATAGATACAGTTGGTCTGTACGGCAGGATAAATGAGCTCAGTCACAAATTCACGCTTAAGGTCCTGCCGCGGAGTATGGCATTTATATCTACAGGTAAGTACGGAATCGACTCACAGCTAGGAAGAACTTCTTGGCTCCGACCCTCAAGGCTTTGACTTCAGCGGCCTTGAAATCCTCTTCCTGACCAACATCAGCCATGAAGGCATAGACCTCATAACCTTGCTCTATAAGCCAGGCCAGTATACATGACGTATCTAAAACCGAGCCAAATGAGTGTACTATCAGTGGAGAGAAAAGCACGTCACTAACCAAGACCTCCAGAGTAAGCTAAGAGGACACGCCCACGGTGCTCAGACATTTTTTTCAGCTGATAGGAAGGGGTAATCAAAGTGAAGGAGTCAAGTAAAAAAAAGGAAATTTATACATGCATTTGATGCTTCGATCGATCTTTGTTCCGGGCGTCTATCTTTAATCTGATTGGTCGAATACATATCACACGCCCTTATAGCTTCAAATGCAATCCTATAAGTATTCATTGTGAGATCACCAAGAAAATTCGGAGCATTTTGAAGACTTCCGGATGTTACATTCCAAGGATTCCAGACTTGGAAGGGCCAACGCATGCTGCTGAATACACCTGAGAAGCACTGGATCCAAGATACTAAACAAATTGAGGGGGCGATAAATATTTTAGGGGGACGAAAGATAATGCCAAGGATTGATTTTTATCAAGAGTTCTCTTGTCCATGGTCAAATAACTCACCGCTGGTTCTTGAAATACATAAATATCAACTATATCTCTGTCTCTCACGATTGCTCCATTGTATATGTTTATAGCAACGAAGTTGTATCGTTACAGACGACAAATGGCTTTGCAGTACAATCCATCATAGACCAATAATCGACGAGAACATCTCTGTCCGAATCATCCCCAGCAAATACTCTACTCACCGCCACAATCGCATGCAACAAAACTAACAATCATCGTTCGAAAGCCTACTACTTATTCCACTACATCGCACCAATACGAGTGTGCGTAGGGTATACATATACTTATAGATATCAAGAAGAAAAGAGACGAGAGGGAGCAAAATAACGGGAGAGGAAAAAAAAATATACACACTAAAATTACAGACACATACGTTGGCATAGTATACCCTCTGCTGGTACCATCCACCAAGTATATGAAATAGCTACTATCGACTAGAAAAAAATAACCACAACACAAAAGAGCGAAAGAAGTGAACAAAAAGGCTCGTAGATACCAAAAAAGTAGGTGCATCCATCTGCTCATCACTGAAAACAAGACATGGAACTAAAATAAAGACTTTTTCCATCCAATGCAAAACAAGTGATGTCCAAAGTCCTCCAGGGGAGACGTCACACCAGGAAAGGGGAAAAAAAACATGAAGCCAAGTAGCTTGTGCTTCCTGAACTGCGACCCGGGGAGGGAAGCATGCCAAGAATGACAAGAAAAAGAGCGTCGGAAGCACAGTATCAATCGTGCTGCCAAATCAAAAGCGGAGTGTAAGGGATGAATGAGTGTATCCCAAGAAGGTCGACACAAAGATGACAAGGAGGGGATTAGACTGGACAGCATGTAGTAGGGAAGTCTAGGCTGTGAATGCCAAATTCCAGCCCACTACCCCAGTCTGATGCAAAACGAAGACAGTTTGAGATCAAGAACCTTCCGTTTCATCAATAAAAATATCCACATAATGGTTTAGTATCGTCTCAATCGCCTGACAAAAAAATACGGTAAGCTATCCAGGTGACTCCACAATTAAATCATGGAAAACCAACCAAATTTTGATGATGTGTATCTGGCATTGGCGAAGTGATTGCCCCAGGTGCGGAGGGCATAGGCTGACCAAATAATGTAGGCCCTAATACAATTGCAAGATTTTGCATTGACATCTGGTTTTCCAACGCGTGTAGGTTGATTCTATGGATGGCGAGGAGTCAGTGACGTCGGTCATAGTAATAGCGAGGGCTACTATACCGATGTAGGTGACCCAAGAAATACTTTAACGTTGAGTAATTTGGATCCGGTAAATCATTCACGCGTTCATGTAGCCGTATCTGCCTCAGCCTTTCATTCTCAATTTCTGGACAAGAAACTCTCAGTTTCGAAAAATGGAAAAATGAGGAACAAGGACAAACTAGCAGCCTCAATGAACCCCTGGTGCAACCCATATGTCAAAAGCGGCTCCGGCAGCTCTCTCAGCCACATTTTCATCACGCTCGTCACATTACTAATCTCATTTTCACTTGCCCACTCTTGTCCGTCCAAATCTACCGAGTCCAGATCTGTTCATCCAGAACACTAAGCAGGAAACCACAGCCAATTCTCGATGCAGACAAACCTTTATCCAAGTGAGCTCTCAAAGCATGAATCTTCCTCATCGTCCCACTGACCCTATACACCCCTTGAATACTTATTCCATGCCTCTCTATCGCCTCACAGCATTTCACCATTATAGGTGGTACCTCTACATTATCCCTAACCATTTGTTCAGCTAAATCAACACCGAACGTCGGCCGACCTTTATCTGAGGGTGGTGTTACTCCATTGGTACCGGGCTGAAATGTTTGATTTGGTTGTTGGGAGGCAGAAGCGGTGTTGTTGGTGGAATTGAGATTGAGAGGAGCGTTAAGGTTGATGGGTACAATCCCAGCATTGGTTGATGTGCTGGTCGTTGTAGTGCTAAGAGGTGTGCTGCCGGGTACGATGGAAGTTGGAGGAGAGCGATAATTTTCGGGGTAGTGCATTGGTAGTGGTGGAAGCTATGATACCCTAAGTTACTCTGCCCTCGAATTAGGCAGTAATGAGAACGTACGAATCCTTCTTCAGGTGGGCCCTCTCTTCTCGGCCCTTTCGGGGCAGCAGTTCCACGCGCATATACATAGTTCTGCATATATGTCTTAAAATCAGACCGATTATCGATCGTTTCTATCGTCGCTTTCAATCCCAATCCTAAACGAAACACATCAACGCTTGTGTATGCATACTAGGGCATGACATACCATCACCATCTGGGGGAATCAAGATCTGACCGTCACTAAGCACAATGCTCTCATACAAAAACGCATATCTCGTAAGATGGTATTGCGTTCCCAGATCAACCTCATCTGCACATTCTTTTAATGCCTGTATATCATCATAAAAGAAAGGACAATGACACACGCAGTCAAAACTCACACGCAATATTCTAGGTAACTGGAAATTGAAGTATTCCTGTCGCATAGCTTGTGTATCGAATACAGCTTTCCTGTACTGGTCTGACGCGGTAGAGACTCGAGCTCGAATATCATCCTCTTGTCGTTGAATCTAATGAAAACAGAAATTTGTCAAATGTCAGGTTTTCTTTCTCATCTGTTGGTTGCTATGTGACCCACATTGCCAGGATTCCTGCCTTTAAGCAGGAGACCTCCTTTGGCTACAGCTTTACCAATGACACGTTTCCCACCAGAGCCACCTGATCGACTTTGAACTCCGGTGTCTTTGAACGATTCGCCTTCTTTCTGAAGTAAGACTCGCTCAAGTTCTTCAGAGGTAGTTTCAAGTCGGTTTTTCCATTTCTCAGTGGTGGATTCGGAGTCTTGGAGTGCTCGTTCGTATCGAATTGCTAACTCCTTTGTCTAGTGTTCATCGTTAGTCGCGGGATTGCGGCAAATAGAATCATGAGCGCAACTTGTTTTCTGTTCTTCTCAACTTCTTTTACTAGTGTAGATAGCTCCTCGCTCATTTCGTTTAGCCGCTGTGCGAACCGAAGTCTGTTCTCGGCCATCATTTCATGTACACGCATAGAAGACTGCCATGCCGAGACAAAAGAACTAGACAGGGTAAGAGGGCATAGAATGGCATATAAGAGAGACAAGACTGACCCAGCTTTTCCGTCGTTCATGGCATATGTTTCAGACGTAGCACGAGCGATTTTATGGAGATTGCGGCCGTACTCATCCTCAATGGCTGCACGCTTTTTAAAAAATGCAGAGGCCTCCTAACGGTGTATGAGTTTCAAGTTGAGGACGACTGGGAGATGAAACGAACTCTGCACGACACGGTGCTTTGTTTGATTCGATCGAGCAGTAACGGCACTCCGCACTTGTGATGGCGAGTTAGTTTAGGCAAAACTGAATGCAGACGGACATACATCAAGCTCGCACAGCGCTCTAAGCACGCCCTCATCAAAATTGGGCTCGACAAGCAGCTGTTGTTCAACATAGACAGTCTGTAGAGGCTGGGGGTAGTCATTGGGAGTGCTGACCCTCGAGTGAGAGGTAGATTCGAGGCTGGAGCGGGGCGGCGGCGAAGGATTGTCTCTGTCGTCGTATGGGACGTCGGAGTCGTCTGTCTGTGTCTTCATGGCACAGTCAAACCAAGTCTACGAGTGAATACCAGGTAAGAGTAAATGTGCACGTCACGTGCTACTTCACCTCTTCTCTAATGCCCAGGCCAGTCTTGCGTCCTCTCCTCCGCTCAAAGCCTCCAAGGCCCTATCTCAGGACTATCAGATTCAGATACAAACCATTTCCTCAGAACGAACAGGTCGTATGGGGCTTTGCTGCCTTCAGGTTTCTCAGGCATATTGCTGACCTGAGACCAGACGCGTACGTGTGTCTTTCAGACCTAGTGGGTAGCTGCCTTCGTTTTAGCTCAGGTGGGCTCATGCTTAGGTGCAGGTGAATGCGCCATCTGTGCCGCATAAGAACACTCAAACAATCATAGAATGGATCATGAATGACCACTTGGAGAGGTTTGAACTCATCAGCGAACAGGAGCGAGTCGAGGGGAAGGAAGGATTGCATGAGACTTGGTACGTTCGGGCGAAAGAGAGGTCATACGATTCCAGTCAGTTTCGCTGGTTGTGTATGGTCTTCGCTCTCACCCAGTCTCGCTAGGGTGTAGACATCTCAACCATTCGATTAACGCACCCTGGACAACTCAGCTCTCTCGTCTACGCTACCACCCCTGAAAACTGGCTTCTCATCAGTAGGCACTGTCTTTCCTTCCTTTCCAAACCTTTCATCCTTACGACCTCTCAGAAAAGAACAATGGCATACTACCGTCCACTCCAAACCTCCACACACCTCAAACCCGTAATCCTCGTTTCACCTATTTCGCACAAGACATTGCAACTCTCATCCCTCAGTTTTTCACCTCCTACCCCGCAAAAAACAACACTTCCGACGGTCAAGGGCTAGTCCAGTTGCACATTGGCATCAATGTCAAGGAAGCAATGGGTCTCGGTATCAAGTTCTTCAGAAACAAGTACGATCAGATTTTGACTACGGGGTTGTTGACAGGAGTCAACAAAAGAGAGTCGGGCAAAGTCCCGATGACAGTTTTCAATAACGTTTTTGTCGCCGTTGTTGAACGTGAGATGATGTCTCAGAGTATGAACAAGAATAAGCAGAAGCAAGAACAAGAACAAGAACAAGAGATGCAAAATTGTGAAGGCTGAAAAGCGGTCAACACGTGTTCGCATAATCCTGACCATTTTCTATCGCCGCCGCACATACGGCCCTTGTGGTTGCACGCCTGCATGCACTCGAAATAAATGTTGCATGCAATGACAAATACTCCACCCCTCAAGCGCTAGTCTCGTTGTCGGTTGAGACCCCTAGCACTGCCCAACTTTGCTTCCTTTCACCCGTTGTATACTTACAGGCGATGTGCAAGACACAGGAACGAAGCTAGACTTTTTTTGCGCGGATTGAATGTCTCGACCGTACTTGAGACGACTAAGGCTATTGAACTTGCCAAAAAGTGGGGGCGGGTGACTTATGGTGGCTGCTATGTATACTTGCACCGTTGATTTATAGCAAATTGACCACATTTCGTATACTAGACTACCTGTATTGTCTCTCGATAAAAGGAACAATTCAAGCGCTATCTAAGCGCTACCCAGAACGTGCGGTTGTCAATGGCCGTTGCATCAGAAAGCAAACACCATTTGCTGTCCAAAGTCACACGAAAGTTACATTACATCTAAGTAATATCATAACGAACTTTGATATACATTTCACGCTTGTCAGGGCATGTGAATCGAATAAATATTTGGCAAGCGAGTCGTGTATACTACGTCTTGGATATCATTGCGGAAAACTATATATGGATTCTATTTCCTACGATACAGTGAGACACTGTAGTCGGAATTTGCCGCATATTTCCATGAGTCCATCAAGGAATCGAGCAGAATCGATGTTCCCTCTTCAGTCCGAAACGTCAGGATATTTGATCCTCATCTCATCGACACGAGGATGTTGTGCAACTATCACATTCAACTATATACACTTTTGGATGATATTCCCGTTGCCCGAAAATAACACGGCTACTACCAATTACAGACAAGAAATTTGAAATCTAGGCAACTGTCGACTCGGGATCAGCGGTAGAGCTTGGCTCAGTCGCAGCAGCCGTGCTAGTCGCAGCAGCCGAGCTAGTCGCAGCGGGAGCGCTAGTTGTAGGACTAGTAGGAGTATCTTTGCAGAAACCGTCACTGTCGGTGATGAAGTTGATAGAACCATCTGGTTGCGTCTGACCACCAGTGTTGGTCAAGGTATCCGTGCCATGGCAAGTTTCATAGAGGGAACAAGTGAGTTGTGGGCTCCCATTCTGAAGGATCATCATCAATTCCAAGTCGAACATAAGAGAGCGAACGGTATCACCTTGCCATTGTTATCGAGATAGCCTTTCGAGGACGGTTAACTCAAATAATCTGAAAGGAGGAATATTGCGTACTGTTTGCAAAACTACAGCCGACTACTGTATCACAGAAATTCGTGCACTCTGGAGAACAATATAATGAGTGCAAGCACGAAGGAAGGTGTCAAAAAACGTGCCTGGGGTTGTGTTGAAGAGGGCAAATGTGATGAAATCATTTGCCTGAACGGCCGCTGCCTGGTTGGTGAAAGTTTGCTTATACTCCGGTGCTGCCTGACGAGGAATAACAGAGGCGCTTGCCAACGTAGCAGCAAGAGTCACCAAAAATACGACGTTGGCAGTGAATTGCATGGCGAACACAATCTTGGAGCTTAGAGGGGATGAGGCTTTGAGTCGAAACTAGGGGTCAAGGTATTCGTTGCAACGTAGATTTATACTTATCAACACGAGAGATGAGAACGACTTGGAACAAGGTCCCCGAAAGGCACCATCTTTGATCCCTCAGTTTGAAAAGTGTGGAAACCTAATGCGAATTAGGATAAAAATTGGACTCTGACCTGATCCTATTTTAAGACTGAACTTTTGAGATGGGAGCCTTGTATTATTAGGATCATCAGCTAACTGACCATGCTCAGTCGGGTCTGAAGCTAAGAGAAATACTGTAATTCCGAGAAACTTGAGCCTTGAGCCAAAATTTCGTTGGAATAAAAATTTTCAAAACCTGGATCAATATTCTTCCAGGGTCCAAATCGTGAGCTTGCATGGGAGATATTCGATCCTCCGTTGCTTCTCTTCTATGGTACCTTGATGCCGACTGTCATCGGACATGGTGTACAGACGTAGACAGAATGTTCACGTTCATGAATGATCCGACTACTGAGCATTTACTTTGAATGAAATATAGGGATAAATCCTCGAGGGCATGTTCATATCTTGCCAATCATATCAAATAAACCTGAAGTTCTGATACAGCAAGGTTTATGTCAGAGCAAGCAACTAATTGAACTTCCATAACGGCAATCTGATGGTGTGTAAGAGGCAAGACCTTCGGAAATCTTGAAGCCCGTGCTGAGAATATTTAGTGATGGGCACTGTCTCGTGATCAATCTAACCCTCGGATCCCATCAAACATGGATTGGCGCTTGCACATGTATGTCCTCGGCCCCTCTCAAAGGGTATCCTAGACAAGTCTAAACTCAGAAAAGCAATCCATACGAATGATCTGGAAAGGGAGATAGCGGCTGTCTGGTAAACGGAGGTCTACTGGGATCGAATCATGCGCTTGACGTGAGAATGGCTGAGGGAATAGAGAGCGGTTCCATTGACCTGCATCTTTGCCTCTGGCAGTAGCATATGTCGACGCCTTCTGAACGCTGATTTGGCCTCCACGCTCTTCGGCGGCAGTTAAGTTTGCCACCGAAGACATTGAACCGTAATCATTGTTCCAGCAGCTGAGGAGTTCTTGATCGCATATTTAGCGAACGAACTCCTACGCCCTTATTACGACCGGAGAAATTCGAGGTGGAGAAGCTGAATTTTGAGGTTGGAGCTGTTTCTCCACGAAGCCCGATACTCTTCACACACAGGATGAAAAATTCAATGCTTCCTGGGAAGCACTCAAGACACTGCTGTCAAACTGACTCCTTGCTCCTTCAAGCTCTGCGACTTCCTCAACATTCTTACCGTACGTGTCACTCGACACACTAACTCAACGTCAGACACTCCTGACTCAAATGTCCCATCCTGGTCATATCCTACATCTGATTCGTGTTGTTCCCAGAGGCCAGATATGTATGTAGAACGTATGTACCTCAAGCAAATTCTTGATAATCTTCCGAGAATTGATGGGAACAACCCTGAGCGTGGTTGCAACACATTCCAACATGCTTACATCGTTGACCCGAAATTTCATGATATTGCCCCAAGAGTCAAATAGCTCAATAACTTATGGATCTACTTTTCCGGAGCACTGTATCTAGCAGAATACCCATTTGTCCAGTGTTAGATCTGTTGATTAACAAGAATATCAATATAGGTTACATTCCAGGCACTTGTCCAGATGTGACGTGAGAGCACTGTCGAGGCACATGAAACTTGATGGCACACACACTGGCCCTGACCATTCACAGTATCGCATTCAAAAGAAGTAAATAGCAAGATCAACATAGAACTTATGAGAAGAAATGAAACCTACCTGAGTCCATTCTTTGATGAGGTGGGATAGAATGTGATTGAAGACCGATCGATTGGCTTATGCCGCTGCTTGAGAAAAATGAATAGTGGGAAGACTTCAGGTAGGGGCCAAGGCCAAGAAGTGACTATGAAGACAAGGGAATGCTTTGTCACTGCCAGAGTCTATCCAATTCACACTTCTTCAGAAATTACTTTTGTTAACCAGTATGGCAGATTTCTAGTGCAAAGGTAGAATAAAATATAAATATAACTCAGACATCAACAGGTAAGTCAACTTATTAGAAATGCAAACTAGATTATGTTTAGAAAACACTTCAGTGTTAAGTATCAGGAAGGTGGGTAGCAGTGTGTTATGAGATGGTTCCTAAGAAGGAAAACTATTTTCCATGCATTTGTCAATCTGATAGAAAATGTGAGAGCAACTGGAGTAGAGCTTCTAGGAGAATCCTCAGGTTATAATTACACTCCAGAGTATATTACAACTCACCTTCCAGGAGAATCCTCAGAGAATAAGATGAGGCTCCTAGAAGGGTACTCTATACTATATATACAAGTACCCTTAGCTACAGAACATTCTAAGGGTTAGGGTCAGAAATGCAGGAGTAGGCAACTAATTAAATGTTATGTAATTATTATTTAATTAGTGCAGGGTCACTCTAGTAGGCTACCACTAGTGTGTTAGGAGTATGACTTAGTATAGTCCCCTTACAGGAAATATCCAGGAATATAATACAGGAAATGTAAGGGTGGCCAGAACAGAGCTCCAGGAGAAACCTCAGTATATAAATAAACTCCAGGATATGTTTACAACTTACCTTTAGGAGAAATCTCAGAGAATAGAATGAGGCTCCTAGAGGGTAATCTATACTATATATACAACTCCCTCTAAATACAGAATATCTTAGCAGTCAGGAACAGGAATAGAGAAGAGGGCAACTAATTAAATGTGAGGTAGTTATTATTTAATTAGTTACAGGATCACTCCAGCACTACCACTAGTGCATCAGGAGTGAAGTTTGGTGTAGTTCTCTTATAGGAAAGTTATAAATAGCATGGGAACTATCATGTAAGATATGTATAGTTCTTAGTAAGGGTTATGTAATTGCAAGAGATAGGTATTATGATAAATCCTCTAGGAGATGCAGAGAAGTATAATAGATAGGAAAATGACTTCTCTCTAGATAATTACTATGAAGTTGACTATCTCAGAGGAGATAATTATGAATAGGGTATTCAACTCACTGAATAAATAGAAAGGGACTCAAAAGAAAGTATGGGAAGACTGGGCTACTGCTCTCAATGATTATGATTGGCTGATATTAATAGTGTCATGACTTGGCAAAATGGCTAAGTCATTATTTATATTTCTTTTTTTTCTTTTATTTGAACTTACTACATAAGAAAGGAGTATAGAAAAGTGTTATAGGACAATGTCATAGGGTCACATCATATAATAAGCATGGGAAAGTAGTGCATAGACCATGTAGTAGTTGTATAAGTAGTGTACAGAACCTAACGGGAACT